>CM048646.1:78874555-78877055 GCA_026413185.1 Pueraria montana var. lobata | reverse complement strand
CATAGGGCAACGATGCGTTTTTGGTTTTAGGGTTGTGACCAAACCTCGACCCCGATGTACCTCACCGGACGGGTCGGGATGAGGCCACGCCCCAAAGACCGCATTCTGATATGCCATAGGGCAATGATGCGTTCTTGTTTCCGTTAAGCAACCCCGCATTCTTATATGCCATAGGGCAACGATGCGTTTTTGGTTTTAGGATTGTGACCAAACCTCGACCCCGATGTACCTCACCGGACGGGTCGGGATGAGGCCACGCCCCAAAGACCGCATTCTGATATGCCATAGGGCAATGATGCGATCTTGTTTCCGTTAAGCAACCCCGCATTCTTATATGCCATAGGGCAACGATGCGTTTTTGGTTTTAGGGTTGTCACCAAACCTCGACCCCGGGATACCTCACCGGACGGGTCGGGATGAGGCCACGCCCCAAAGACCGCATTCTGATATGCCATAGGGCAATGATGCGTTCTTGTTTCCGTTAAGCAACCCCGCATTCTTATATGCCATAGGGCAACGATGCGTTTTTGGTTTTAGGATTGTGACCAAACCTCGACCCCGATGTACCTCACCGGACAGGTCGGGATGAGGCCACGCCCCAAAGACCGCATTCTGATATGCCATAGGGCAATGATGCGTTCTTGTTTCCGTTAAGCAACCCCGCATTCTTATATGCCATAGGGCAACGATGCGTTTTTGGTTTTAGGGTTGTGACCAAACCTCGACCCCGATGTACCTCACCGGACGGGTCGGGATGAGGCCACGCCTCAAAGACCGCATTCTGATATGCCATAGGGCAATGATGCGTTCTTGTTTCCGTTAAGCAACCCCGCATTCTTATATGCCATAGGGCAACGATGCGTTTTTGGCTTTAGGGTTGTGACCAAACCTCGACCCCGATGTACCTCACCGGACGGGTCGGGATGAGGCCACGCCCCAAAGACCGTATTCTGATATGCCATAGGGCAATGATGCGTTCTTGTTTCCGTTAAGCAACCCCGCATTCTTATATGCCATAGGGCAACGATGCGTTTTTGGTTTTAGGATTGTGACCAAACCTCGACCCCGATGTACCTCACCGGACAGGTCGGGATGAGGCCACGCCCCAAAGACCGCATTCTGATATGCCATAGGGCAATGATGCGTTCTTGTTTCCGTTAGGCAACCCCGCATTCTTTTATGCCATAGGGCAACGATGCGTTTTTGGTTTTAGGGTTGTGACCAAACCTCGACCCCGATGTACCTCACCGGACGGGTCGGGATGAGGCCACGCCCCAAAGACCGCATTCTGATATGCCATAGGGCAATGATGCGTTCTTGTTTCCGTTAAGCAACCCCGCATTCTTATATGCCATAGGGCAACGATGCGTTTTTAGTTTTAGGATTGTGACCAAACCTCGACCCCGATGTACCTCACCGGACGGGTCGGGATGAGGCCACGCCCCAAAGACCGCATTCTGATATGCCATAGGGCAATGATGCGTTCTTGTTTCCGTTAGGCAACCCCGCATTCTTATATGCCATAGGGCAACGATGCGTTTTTGGTTTTAGGGTTGTGACCAAACCTCGACCCCGGGACAGGTCGGGATGAGGCCACGCCCCAAAGACCGCATTCTGATATGCCATAGGGCAATGATGCGTTCTTGTTTCCGTTAGGCAACCCCGCATTCTTATATGCCATAGGGAAATGATGCGTTTTTGTTTGGGTTGTGACCAAACCTCGATGCCGGATCATTTGCATACTTATACGCCTAGGCCATTTGATGCATTTCACTGGACGGGTCGAGATGAGGACACGCTCCAAAGACCGCATACTGACATGCCATAGGGCAATGATGCGTTGGGGTACCACAAACAAACCACGCCACAAGGCTGGAAAAACCAACCAAGATCAGCGAATTTTTTGTGACCTGTACCCCCCCCCCCCCCCATAATAGGCTTATGTGCCATTTTGGGTTTTGCCCAAGTAACTTTACTTTTTTGTGAGGAGACATGAGGCCATATCTGGAGCTAGAGATGGAATTTTGATACGATTTTTTGCAGGAATCCTCATAATAATAATAAACGTTGGTTCCCAAAGTTTCATAATTTTTTACCAAGGGAATATTTTTTTATTAATTTTTAAAGTCGCTAGAATAGGTAAATGCTCAAAAAATCAAAAATGGACTTAGAGATCGAATTTTGTGCCCAAATTTTGCAGGAATCCTCACATTAATAATGTATATTAGTTCCCAAAGTTTCACAATTTTTTACCAAGGGAGCATTAGTTCGGAAATTTTTGGTGCCCCGTGGTGGATTTTGGCCCCCGGGGTGACTTTTGGTTTTTGGTTTCCAATGATCATTGGTGCATCCTCATGCATGGAAAACCATGATGCCCAAAGCGGATTTTCGTTTTGAGGTCCTTGGTGCCTCCATGGTGCCCCGTGACTCACTTTTTTTAGCCCGTTTAGCATTTTTGGTGCCCGTGGTGGATTTTGGCCCCCGGGGTGACTTTAGGTTT
>CM048646.1:78862055-78867055 GCA_026413185.1 Pueraria montana var. lobata | reverse complement strand
GCCCCAAAGACCGCATTCTGATATGCCATAGGGCAATGATGTGTTCTTGTTTCCGTTAAGCAACCCCGCATTCTTATATGCCATAGGGCAACGATGCGTTTTTGGTTTTAGGATTGTGACCAAACCTCGACCCCGATGTACCTCACCGGACGGGTCGGGATGAGGCCACGCCCCAAAGACCGCATTCTGATATGCCATAGGGCAATGATGCGATCTTGTTTCCGTTAAGCAACCCCGCATTCTTATATGCCATAGGGCAACGATGCGTTTTTGGTTTTAGGGTTGTCACCAAACCTCGACCCCGGGATACCTCACCGGACGGGTCGGGATGAGGCCACGCCCCAAAGACTGCATTCTGATATGCCATAGGGCAATGATGCGTTCTTGTTTCCGTTAAGCAACCCCGCATTCTTATATGCCATAGGGCAACGATGCGTTTTTGGTTTTAGGGTTGTGACCAAACCTCGACCCCGATGTACCTCACCGGACGGGTCGGGATGAGGCCACGCCCCAAAGACCGCATTCTGATATGCCATAGGGCAATGATGCGTTCTTGTTTCCGTTAAGCAACCCCGCATTCTTATATGCCATAGGGCAACGATGCGTTTTTGGTTTTAGGATTGTGACCAAACCTCGACCCCGATGTACCTCACCGGACGGGTCGGGATGAGGCCACGCCCCAAAGACCGCATTCTGATATGCCATAGGGCAATGATGCGTTCTTGTTTCCGTTAGGCAACCCCGCATTCTTATATGCCATAGGGCAACGATGCGTTTTTGGTTTTAGGGTTGTGACCAAACCTCGACCCCGGGACAGGTCGGGATGAGGCCACGCCCCAAAGACCGCATTCTGATATGCCATAGGGCAATGATGCGTTCTTGTTTCCGTTAGGCAACCCCGCATTCTTATATGCCATAGGGCAATGATGCGTTTTTGTTTGGGTTGTGACCAAACCTCGATGCCGGATCATTTGCATACTTATACGCCTAGGCCATTTGATGCATTTCACCGGACGGGTCGAGATGAGGACACGCTCCAAAGACCGCATACTGACATGCCATAGGGCAATGATGCGTTGGGGTACCACAAACAAACCACGCCACAAGGCTGGAAAAACCAACCAAGATCAGCGAATTTTTTGTGACCTGTACCCCCCCCCCCCCCCCCTTATAATAGGCTTATGTGCCATTTTGGGTTTTGCCCAAGTAACTTTACTTTTTTGTGAGGAGACATGAGGCCATATCTGGAGCTAGAGATGGAATTTTGATGCGATTTTTTGCAGGAATCCTCATAATAACAATAAACGTTGGTTCCCAAAGTTTCATAATTTTTTACCAAGGGAATATTTTTTTATTAATTTTTAAAGTCGCTAGAATAGGTAAATGCTCAAAAAATAAAAAATGGACTTAGAGATCGAATTTTGTGCCCAAATTTTGCAGGAATCCTCACATTAATAATGTATATTAGTTCCCAAAGTTTCACAATTTTTTACCAAGGGAGCATTAGTTCGGAAATTTTTGGTGCCCCGTGGTGCATTTTGGTGCCCGTGGTGGATTTTGGCCCCCGGGGTGACTTTAGGTTTTTGGTTTCGAATGATCATTGGTGCATCCTCATGCATGGAAAACCATAATGCCCCAAGCGGATTTTCGTTTTGAGGTTCTTGGTGCCTCCATGGTGCCCCGTGACTCACTTTTTTTAGCCCGTTTAGCATTTTTGGTGCCCGTGGTGGATTTTGGCCCCCGGGGTGACTTTTGGTTTTTGGTTTCCAATGATCATTGGTGCATCCTCATGCATGGAAAACCATAATGCCCAAAGCGGATTTTCGTTTTGAGGTCCTTGGTGCCTCCATGGTGCCCCGTGACTCACTTTTTTTAGCCCGTTTAGCATTTTTTTTGCCCGTGGTGGATTTTGGCCCCCGGGGTGACTTTAGGTTTTTGGTTTCCAATGATCATTGGTGCTTCCTCATGCATGGAAAACCATAATGCCCCAAGCGGATTTTCGTTTTGAGGTCCTTGGTGCCTCCATGGTGCCCCGTGACTCACTTTTTTTAGCCCGTTTAGCATTTTTGGTGCCCGTGGTGGATTTTGGCCCCCGGGGTGACTTTAGGTTTTTGGTTTCCCATGATCATTAGTGCATCCTCATGCATGGAAAACCATAATGCCCCAAGCGGATTTTCGTTTTGAGGTCCTTGGTGCCTCCGTGGTGCCCCGTGACTCACTTTTTTTAGCCCGTTTAGCATTTTTGGTGCCCGTGGTGGATTTTGGCCCCCGGGGTGACTTTTGGTTTTTGGTTTCCAATGATCATTGGTGCATCCTCATGCATGGAAAACCATGATGCCCCAAGCGGATTTTCGTTTTGAGGTCCTTGGTGCCTCCGTGGTGCCCCGTGACTCACTTTTTTTAGCCCGTTTAGCATTTTTGGTGCCCGTGGTGGATTTTGGCCCCCGGGGTGACTTTTGGTTTTTGGTTTCCAATGATCATTGGTGCATCCTCATTCATGGAAAACCATGATTCCCAAAGCGGATTTTCGTTTTGAGGTTCTTGGTGCCTCCATGGTGCCCCGCGACTCACTTTTTTTAGCCCGTTTCGCATTTTTGGTGCCCGTGGTGGATTTTGGCCCCCGGGGTGACTTTTGGTTTTTGGTTTCCAATGATCATTGGTGCATCCTCATGCATGGAAAACCATGATGCCCCAAGCGGATTTTCGTTTTGAGGTCCTTGGTGCCTCCGTGGTGCCCCGTGACTCACTTTTTTTAGCCCGTTTACCATTTTTGGTGCCCGTGGTGGATTTTGGCCCCCGGGGTGACTTTTGGTTTTTGGTTTCCAATGATCATTGGTGCATCCTGATGCATGGAAAACCATGATTCCCAAAGCGGATTTTCGTTTTGAGGTCCTTGGTGCCTCCATGGTGCCCCGTGACTAACTTTTTTTAGCCCGTTTAGCATTTTTGGTGCCCGTGGTGGATTTTGGTCCCCGGGGTGACTTTTGGTTTTTGGTTTCCAATGATCATTGGTGCGTCCTCATGCATGGAAAACCATGATGCCCAAAGCGGATTTTCGTTTTGAGGTCCTTGGTGCCTCCATGGTGCCCCGTGACTCACTTTTTTTAGCCCGTTTAGCATTTTTGGTGCCCGTGGTGGATTTTGGCCCCCGGGTTGACTTTTGGTTTTTGGTTTCCAATGATCATTGGTGCATCCTCATGCATGGAAAACCATAATCCCAAAGCGGATATTCGTTTTGAGGTCCTTGGTGCCTCCATGGTGCCCCGTGACTCACTTTTTTTAGCCCGTTTAGCATTTTTGGTGCCCGTGGTGGATTTTGGCCCCCGGGGTGACTTTAGGTTTTTGGTTTCGAATGATCATTGGTGCATCCTCATGCATGGAAAACCATAATGCCCCAAGCGGATTTTCGTTTTGAGGTTCTTGGTGCCTCCATGGTGCCCCGTGACTCACTTTTTTTAGCCCGTTTAGCATTTTTGGTGCCCGTGGTGGATTTTGGCCCCCGGGGTGACTTTTGGTTTTTGGTTTCCAATGATCATTGGTGCATCCTCATGCATGGAAAACCATAATGCCCAAAGCGGATTTTCGTTTTGAGGTCCTTGGTGCCTCCATGGTGCCCCGTGACTCACTTTTTTTAGCCCGTTTAGCATTTTTTTTGCCCGTGGTGGATTTTGGCCCCCGGGGTGACTTTAGGTTTTTGGTTTCCAATGATCATTGGTGCATCCTCATGCATGGAAAACCATAATGCCCCAAGCGGATTTTCGTTTTGAGGTCCTTGGTGCCTCCATGGTGCCCCGTGACTCACTTTTTTTAGCCCGTTTAGCATTTTTGGTGCCAATGGTGGATTTTGGCCCCCGGGGTGACTTTTGGTTTTTGGTTTCCAATGATCATTGGTGCATCCTCATGCATGGAAAACCATGATGCCCCAAGCGGATTTTCGTTTTGAGGTCCTTGGTGCCTCCGTGGTGCCCCGTGACTCACTTTTTTTAGCCCGTTTAGCATTTTTGGTGCCCGTGGTGGATTTTGGCCCCCGGGGTGACTTTTGGTTTTTGGTTTCCAATGATCATTGGTGCATCCTGATGCATGGAAAACCATGATTCCCAAAGCGGATTTTCGTTTTGAGGTCCTTGGTGCCTCCATGGTGCCCCGTGACTAACTTTTTTTAGCCCGTTTAGCATTTTTGGTGCCCGTGGTGGATTTTGGCCCCCGGGGTGACTTTTGGTTTTTGGTTTCCAATGATCATTGGTGCGTCCTCATGCATGGAAAACCATGATGCCCAAAGCGGATTTTCGTTTTGAGGTCCTTGGTGCCTCCATGGTGCCCCGTGACTCACTTTTTTTAGCCCGTTTAGCATTTTTGGTGCCCGTGGTGGATTTTGGCCCCCGGGGTGACTTTAGGTTTTTGGTTTCCAATGATCATTAGTGCATCCTCATGCATGGAAAACCATAATGCCCCAAGCGGATTTTCGTTTTGAGGTCCTTGGTGCCTCCGTGGTGCCCCGTGACTCACTTTTTTTAGCCCGTTTAGCATTTTTGGTGCCCGTGGTGGATTTTGGCCCCCGGGGTGACTTTTGGTTTTTGGTTTCCAATGATCATTGGTGCATCCTCATTCATGGAAAACCATGATTCCCAAAGCAGATTTTCGTTTTGAGGTCCTTGGTGCCTCCATGGTGCCCCGTGACTCACTTTTTTTAGCCCGTTTCGCATTTTTGGTGCCAATGGTGGATTTTGGCCCCCGGGGTGACTTTTGGTTTTTGGTTTCCAATGATCATTGGTGCATCCTCATGCATGGAAAACCATGATGCCCCAAGCGGATTTTCGTTTTGAGGTCCTTGGTGCCTCCGTGGTGCCCCGTGACTCACTTTTGTTAGCCCGTTTAGCATTTTTGGTGCCCGTGGTGGATTTTGGCCCCCGGGGTGACTGTTGGTTTTTGGTTTCCAATGATCATTGGTGCATCCTGATGCATGGAAAACCATGATTCCCAAAGCGGATTTTCGTTTTGAG
>CM048646.1:78784555-78852055 GCA_026413185.1 Pueraria montana var. lobata | reverse complement strand
GCAATGATGCGTTCTTGTTTTCGTTAAGCAACCCCGCATTCTTATATGCCATAGGGCAACGATGCGTTTTTGGTTTTAGGATTGTGACCAAACCTCGACCTCGATGTACCTCACCGGACGGGTCGGGATGAGGCCACGCCCCAAAGACCGCATTCTGATATGCCATAGGGCAATGATGCGTTCTTGTTTCCGTTAAGCAACCCCGCATTCTTATATGCCATAGGGCAACGATGCGTTTTTGGTTTTAGGGTTGTGACCAAACCTCGACCCCGATGTACCTCACCGGACGGGTCGGGATGAGGCCACGCCCCAAAGACCGCATTCTGATATGCCATAGGGCAATGATGCGTTCTTGTTTCCGTTAAGCAACCCCGCATTCTTATATGCCATAGGGCAACGATGCGTTTTTGGTTTTAGGATTGTGACCAAACCTCGACCCCGATGTACCTCGCCGGACGGGTCGGGATGAGGCCACGCCCCAAAGACCGCATTCTGATATGCCATAGGGCAATGATGCGTTCTTGTTTCCGTTAGGCAACCCCGCATTCTGATATGCCATAGGGCAACGATGCGTTTTTGGTTTTAGGGTTGTGACCAAACCTCGACCCCGGGACAGGTCGGGATGAGGCCACGCCCCAAAGACCGCATTCTGATATGCCATAGGGCAATGATGCGTTCTTGTTTCCGTTAGGCAACCCCGCATTCTTATATGCCATAGGGCAATGATGCGTTTTTGTTTGGGTTGTGACCAAACCTCGATGCCGGATCATTTGCATACTTATACGCCTAGGCCATTTGATGCATTTCACCGGGCGGGTCGAGATGAGGACACGCTCCAAAGACCGCATACTGACATGCCATAGGGCAATGATGCGTTGGGGTACCACAAACAAACCACGCCACAAGGCTGGAAAAACCAACCAAGATCAGCGAATTTTTTGTGACCTGTACCCCCCCCTTATAATAGGCTTATGTGCCATTTTGGGTTTTGCCCAAGTAACTTTACTTTTTTGTGAGGAGACATGAGGCCATATCTGGAGCTAGAGATGGAATTTTGATGCGATTTTTTGCAGGAATCCTCAAAATAATAATAAACGTTGGTTCCCAAAGTTTCATAATTTTTTACCAAGGGAATATTTTTTTATTAATTTTTAAAGTCGCTAGAATAGGTAAATGCTAAAAAAATCAAAAATGGAATTAGAGATCGAATTTTGTGCCCAAATTTTGCAGGAATCCTCACATTAATAATGTATATTAGTTCCCAAAGTTTCACAATTTTTTACCAAGGGAGCATTAGTTCGGAAATTTTTGTTGCCCCGTGGTGCATTTTGGTGCCCGTGGTGGATTTTGGCCCCCGGGGTGACTTTTGGTTTTTTGTTTCCAATGATCATTGGTGCATCCTCATGCATGGAAAACCATGATGCCCAAAGCGGATTTTCGTTTTGAGGTCCTTGGTGCCTCCATGGTGCCCCGTGACTCACTTTTTTTAGCCCGTTTAGCATTTTTGGTGCCCGTGGTGGATTTTGGCCCCCGAGGTGACTTTTGGTTTTTGGTTTCCAATGATCATTGGTGCATCCTCATGCATGGAAAACCATAATGCCCAAAGCGGATTTTCGTTTTGAGGTCCTTGGTGCCTCCATGGTGCCCCGTGACTCACTTTTTTTAGCCCGTTTAGCATTTTTGGTGCCCGTGGTGGATTTTGGCCCCCGGGGTGACTTTAGGTTTTTGGTTTCCAATAATCATTGGTGCATCCTCATGCATGGAAAACCATAATGCCCAAAGCGGATTTTCGTTTTGAGGTCCTTGGTGCCTCCATGGTGCCCTGTGACTCACTTTTTTTAGCCCGTTTAGCATTTTTGGTGCCCGTGGTGGATTTTGGCCCCCAGGGTGACTTTAGGTTTTTGGTTTCCAATGATCATTAGTGCATCCTCATGCATGGAAAACCATAATGCCCCAAGCGGATTTTCGTTTTGAGGTCCTTGGTGCCTCCGTGGTGCCCCGTGACTCACTTTTTTTAGCCCGTTTAGCATTTTTGGTGCCCGTGGTGGATTTTGGCCCCCGGGGTGACTTTTGGTTTTTGGTTTCCAATGATCATTGGTGCACCCTCATGCATGGAAAACCATGATGCCCCAAGCGGATTTTCGTTTTGAGGTCCTTGGTGCCTCCATGGTGCCCCGTGACTCACTTTTTTTAGCCCGTTTAGCATTTTTGGTGCCCGTGGTGGATTTTGGCCCCCGGGGTGACTTTTGGTTTTTGGTTTCCAATGATCATTGGTGCATCCTCATGCATGGAAAACCATGATGCCACAAGCGGATTTTCGTTTTGAGGTCCTTGGTGCCTCCATGGTGCCCCGTGACTCACTTTTTTTAGCCCGTTTAGCATTTTTGGTGCCCGTGGTGGATTTTGGCCCCCGGGGTGACTTTTGGTTTTTGGTTTCCAATGATCATTAGTGCATCCTCATGCATGGAAAACCATGATGCCCAAAGCGGATTTTCGTTTTGATGTCCTTGGTGCCTCCATGGTGCCCCGTGACTCACTTTTTTTAGCCCGTTTAGCATTTTTGGTGCCCGTGGTGGATTTTGGCCCCCGGGGTGACTTTTGGTTTTTGGTTTCCAATGATCATTGGTGCATCCTCATGCATGGAAAACCATGATGCCCCAAGCGGATTTTCGTTTTGAGGTCCTTGGTGCCTCCATGGTGCCCCGTGACTCACTTTTTTTAGCCCGTTTAGCATTTTTGGTGCCCGTGGTGGATTTTGGCCCCCGGGGTGACTTTTGGTTTTTGGTTTCCAATGATCATTGGTGCGTCCTCATGCATGGAAAACCATGATGCCCAAAGCGGATTTTCGTTTTGATGTCCTTGGTGCCTCCATGGTGCCCCGTGACTCACTTTTTTTAGCCCGTTTAGCATTTTTGGTGCCCGTGGTGGATTTTGGCCCCCGGGGTGACTTTTGGTTTTTGGTTTCCAATGATCATTGGTGCATCCTCATGCATGGAAAACCATGATGCCCCAAGCGGATTTTCGTTTTGAGGTCCTTGGTGCCTCCATGGTGCCCCGTGACTCACTTTTTTTAGCCCGTTTAGCATTTTTGGTGCCCGTGGTGGATTTTGGCCCCCGGGGTGACTTTTGGTTTTTGGTTTCCAATGATCATTAGTGCATCCTCATGCATGGAAAACCATGATGCCCCAAGCGGATTTTCGTTTTGAGGTCCTTGGTGCCTCCATGGTGCCCCGTGACTCACTTTTTTTAGTCCGTTTAGCATTTTTGGTGCCCGTGGTGGATTTTGGCCCCCGGGGTGACTTTTGGTTTTTGGTTTCCAATGATCATTGGTGCATCCTCATGCATGGAAAACCATCATGCCCAAAGCGGATTTTCGTTTTGAGGTCCTTGGTGCCTCCATGGTGCCCCGTGACTCACTTTTTTTAGCCCGTTTAGCATTTTTTTTGCCCGTGGTGGATTTTGGCCCCCGGGGTGACTTTAGGTTTTTGGTTTCCAATGATCATTGGTGCATTCTCATGCATGGAAAACCATAATGCCCCAAGTGGATTTTCGTTTTGAGGTCCTTGGTGCCTCCATGGTGCCCCGTGACTCACTTTTTTTAGCCCGTTTAGCATTTTTGGTGCCCGTGGTGGATTTTCGCCCCCGGGGTGACTTTAGGTTTTTGGTTTCCAATGATCATTAGTGCATCCTCATGCATGGAAAACCATAATGCCCCAAGCGGATTTTCGTTTTGAGGTCCTTGGTGCCTCCGTGGTGCCCCGTGACTCACTTTTTTTAGCCCGTTTAGCATTTTTGGTGCCCGTGGTGGATTTTGGCCCCCGGGGTGACTTTTGGTTTTTGGTTTCCAATGATCATTGGTGCATCCTCATGCATGGAAAACCATGATGCCCCAAGCGGATTTTCGTTTTGAGGTCCTTGGTGCCTCCATGGTGCCCCGTGACTCACTTTTTTTAGCACGTTTAGCATTTTTGGTGCCCGTGGTGGATTTTGGCCCCCGGGGTGACTTTTGGTTTTTGGTTTCCAATGATCATTGGTGCATCCTCATGCATGGAAAACCATGATGCCCCAAGCGGATTTTCGTTTTGAGGTCCTTGGTGCCTCCATGGTGCCCCGTGACTCACTTTTTTTAGCCCGTTTAGCATTTTTGGTGCCCGTGGTGGATTTTGGCCCCCGGGGTGACTTTTGGTTTTTGGTTTCCAATGATCATTGGTGCATCCTCATGCATGGAAAACCATGATGCCCCAAGCGGATTTTCGTTTTGAGGTCCTTGGTGCCTCCATGGTGCCCCGTGACTCACTTTTTTTAGCCCGTTTCGCATTTTTGGTGCCCGTGGTGGATTTTGGCCCCCGGGGTGACTTTTGGTTTTTGGTTTCCAATGATCATTGGTGCATCCTCATGCATGGAAAACCATGATGCCCCAAGAGGATTTTCGTTTTGAGGTCCTTGGTGCCTCCATGGTGCCCCGTGACTCACTTTTTTTATTACTTGAAGACAACTGTGCGCTTGCGGTAAATCTCACATCATTCAACCAGGTGACCGGCTCAAACGAGTAAGATGGACTAGCGATGGATCCAAGCATGGGTATAGGGATCCCTTGTATCAAAAGTCTTCCTGGAAGTGGGTCCATACATAGAGACCAGGCAGCGTGTCCCGTGGCCGTGAAATGGTGGAGGTGGTGGTGCAAGGTATTAGAGCATTAAGCGCTCTAAAGGCGCCCTCATTGGATACTCGTGGTGAAAATGGCTTTCGCTTGAGGGGGAGCTACCATGTGGAAGAGACTCACACTTGAGGGGGAGATTGTTGGAATACAAGGTAGAAATGGGCAAGTTGAGCAACATATAAGTGGATAGACCCGCAAACCTAATGCCTTAAGGTTTTGGGTTAAAGGTGGTGTCAAGTCTGCTTATGTTGTGTGCTCGTGGCCCATTTATGAATATCTCCCTGGTGTTTAATCTCCCTTGGTGCACAACAGGGTCAAGTATAACATTCAAAACGATTTGAGTGTACTTGAAGAGGGTAATTGGCTTAAGACTTGGGCCATGACATGTTATTTTATGTAGCAATGGCGAAATAAGCAAGAGCATGATGATAATATTTTACTTCCATTTAAGCCATGGACTATTATTTTGAAGGCTTGTTAGGATTATCAAAAGGCGATCTCTTCATCAAATTATGCTTTACAAAACAGTTTGGTTAAGAGGGAGGTTTACATCTACTGGCACCCACCATAAGAGGGGTGGGTGGCTATCAACACGGATGGCTTGGCCAGAGGTCAAGGAGGTGATGCTACCTATGGTGGTCTTATAAGGGGTAGTAGAGGAGATTGGATTTGTGGTTTCATCAAAAAAATTGGCAGAACAACTTCTTATATGGCTGAATTGTGGAGAGTGCTAGAAGGGTTGAAACTTTCTCTTTTGAAAGATTTCCACTTGGTGGATGTTCAAATTGACTCGGATGCAGTAGTCAAGGCTATTACAATTAATAAACTTGGTAATGCAAATTGGTGGAGCTTAATTCAGGAAATTAGAAGGCTTAAGCAATTGTTTTCTTGTGTCAAATTTTCTCATATTTTTCGTTAGGGCAATGCTTATGTGGATGCCCTTGCTGATTTGCCTTATGATTTAGAGGGTGACTTTATGATTTTGGAGCATCCTCTTGTAGTTGTGTAGAGGTTGCTTATAGCTGATGCTAAGGGAGTTGCTACTCCTAGAGTTATTTTGATGTAATTTTCTTTTCTTGGTCCTTGGCCCCATTGAATACCAAAAAAAAAAAAGTAGCTGACGTTGCAGTAAATTAATAATCTTCATTTTCCCGCTCTTTTAAAAGATAAAAAAGTAATGGGTTAATTAAGTTTTTAGTCCCTAAACTTTTTCAAAATTCGGTTTTTAGTCCCAAAACTTTAGTTTGACTAGTCAACATCCCTAAACTTTTTAAAAATTCAATTTTTAGTCCCTGAATTAATGAGATTTCAAGAACTAAAACCGAATTTTTAAAAAGTTTGGGGACTAAAAACCGAATTTTTAAAAAGTTTAGGGACCTTGACCGGTCAAACTAAAGTTTAGAGACTAAACTGAATTTTTAAAAAGTTTAGAGACCTTGACCAGTCAAACTAAAGTTTAGGGACTAAAAACTGAATTTTTAAAAAGTTTAGGGACTAAAAACTTAGTTAACCCAAAAGTAATTATATAAGTGTATTTTAATATGAAACATCACCTATTTGTAATCAATTTTGTTTCTAAATTATTTGTAGTCTAATGGTTTAAATTTCCCCTTTTAATCTTCATTAATTATTTTTTGTTTCCCTTTTAAAAAAAAAGTAATTATATAAGTGTATTTTCAAAAAAAACAAAAAAACTAAAACGTCACCTATTTTTAATCAATTTTGTTTCTAAATTATTTGTAGTCTAATGGTTTAAATTTCCCCTTTCAATCTTCCGTTAATTTTTTTTTCCAGTTTTAAATCCTTTTTAATTATAACATGTAAATCAAAAGTGGATAAATCTAATTTAATTTTTGGATTTATATCTTTTTTAATTAGACCCTTAATTATTTTTAATTTCTTGTGCACTCGAAGTTGAGTTTTAAAAAGTCATATATTCTATTTTTTATATATTATGATGGACATGTTGGAGATTGATTATGGTTGGTCATGGACTGTTATTGTTTCAAAAACACTTGCTAGGGGACGAAATATGTTAGTGAGTAACACATTAACCATTTTAATGTGTTAGTGAGTAATGCATTAACCTTTTGCTAAGTTTTATGGTTCTCTTAAAGTGAATAAAATAACATAAGAAGGCGGGTTGAATTGTGTTTTCAAAAACTTTGAAAGCTTTTTGGTAAATTTTTCAATTACTCAGAATGCTGAGTGTTCAGAATGAATATTCGTTCTGAGCTCAGAAAGTGTTCTTGAGTTGTTTCCAGAAAATTCTTTATATGTTCAAAAGATCTTTCCCAATCTTACTGTCTCTATTTGGAATACTTCTTTATAAGAGGTTAACATATAAAACAGAGGTTATATATATTTTAACTAATTAAAACAGCAGAGTAAGAGTGAGAGGGAGATCACACAGAAAATTTTATACTGGTTCACCCCAAACCCAAGGCTACATCCAGTCCTCATGCACCAGTGAGATATTCACTAAATCAACATAACAACCAGTCACCACTGGCTTACACAGCAACCTCAACAAGTTCACCAAATTACAAGGCTCACACCAGATCTTCACACAGCAACAGCAGTGTCACCACACTACTACACAGGTACCCCCTCACCACAGCACCACACCTTGGTCTTGGCTTGGAGATTTCACTCAATACAACAAAAGATATCTGTGATTTACTGCACAGACTACATATTCTCCTTAACAAGGGATTTCCATTTAGGAAATACAATCACACTTCTCTCTTGTTTACAAGGAAAGCTCACTAGAACTAATACAAAAGTGGGTCACTCTCACTGAGAGGCTTGAAGAAGGAAACTCACAAATCCTCACTGAGGAAGAAAGGCTCGAGTAGATCTTTTTCTTGCTTGCTTCAAGGTACTTTGAAAGGCTTCCAAAAGGTCCCTTTTATAGTGTTCAAAAGGTAGCTGTTGGACTCTTGGCACAGCTATTTTCCCTGACAGAAATTTTGAAATATGCTAGTTGTATATGACCTGTCACCTTTTTGAATCTGTTCTGAACAAAACATTCTGATGGACAGATTGTGATGAACTTCTGAAGATACATCGGAATTGCATTTTGATGTTTGCTGAGGAAGGACCTATTCTGATGTAGGTTCCTTCTGATGAAGACTTCATGATGAGGCTTTGTAAGGAGCGCATCTTCATCCCAATGATCAACTATTCACAACACTGATCATTCTGAAGCAGCTTGCTTTAGGATATAGAAAATGTAGGTTGTTGTTGGTGTTGAAAACATTATGTCCTTGGTGTAGACTTATGGAAAGTCTTCTTAGCTTGATTTTGATGTTCCATATCAGATACTCAAGTAGTTATCATCCTCTTGCATCTCTATTCATGACTGTCAACATCAACCTTCTGATGAACCCTCAATGATTGTGGTTCATATGGAAGATGTGATGTTGTTAACTTCAGTCTTCTGATGAGTCCTCTGTGTGTGACTGCATATGGAAGACATGAAGTTACACTTCATACCATTCTGATGTCAACCTCAGTCTTCTGATCAGCCCTCTGTGTTTGTGGTTGAATATGGAAGACATGATGTTGTTCTTCAATCTATATTGATGCAAAGGGTCTTCAGGGTCTAGCCTTCAACACATCATGCAGATGTGATCATCTCAAAATCATTTTGTTTTGATTCTGGATAGCATCATTCTGATGCTTCTTCTTTTGCAGCTTCATTCTGATGGTGTAGTTCTGATTTTCTTTGAATGAGACTATCTTGATGTTTTCTTCAACTTGCCAACTTAGAAGTCTTTTAGAGGAAGCATTGTCTTCATCATGTAGGTGAGACTTTCTGAGACTTCATGTGATGCACAATTGAGACATCCATTCTGAGCTTGTTCTGAACTCACCAGAATGCTTGTTTTCAATTTGCTATTATCATGATCTGAAACACTTGGCAAATTGTTAGCTTGCAGAGTTTCATTCTTCAATTTGCAGACACTAATGGTTTGTCATAAGGGTTCTGGATTCAACATCTCTCACCCTCTTAAGTCCTTAATTTAAGAGTCAGTAACTATTACACCTCATTATTGGCTATATAATTTTTTCATGGATTATGTATTGGTTATATAGTTTAGTCCTCAAAATAAAACTATAAATGTTGCATTTGTTTACTGTTTAATATTTAGTTGTCATTCTTTATTGACATGATAATGCAAGATAAGGATCAATGTAAATGGAAACTTCTACAAATTTCTCCAAATCTATAGTTTTATGATTTTATATTCAATTAGCTTCTGAAGCAAACATTTTGTGAAATAAATGGAACACACTAGAAGGGGGTTCGAAATCACATACGACAACAACTTTTAAAAAACTGGTTTGTTAAAAGATCATCCAACAAGTTAAAAGCAATTTTCTCAAAGACAGATTTTTTGAACTTGTGTGTCCAAAGATATGTTCAAAGAAAAACAAGAGAAAACAACTTAAAGCTTAAGAGAAGAGTATAAACACTTGATTTATACTAGTTCACTCAATCTCTTGAGCTACTTCCAATTCTCCTTCAAATGCTTGAAGGGTTCCACTAATAAAAAATGATTACAAAGCAAGTATTCTACCCTACCACTTCTGGCTTACACAAGTATTCTCTAGGCCACTTATGGCACACCCTTAATCTCACCCAAAGATTGATGAAGAGCCAAGTATTCTTTATCACTAAGCCACTCCTGGCTTTCCAAACAATTGTTTGAATTATTACAAAGAATAAAAAACAAATAACTCTCAAAGAAAAGATATACAATAAGAATATATTACAAGAAAACTTTCCTCAACAAAAGATTGCACACTTAAGCACTCAGTGTTTTGATCGTCCAAAGACTTATATCGTAGCATAACAGAGCTTGGTGATATTGCATGATTTCTCAAAGATTCAATAGTCTTTTCTGTTGTGCCTTCTTTTCTATTTATAGGCTTCTTGTAAATGTATCCGTTGTAGAAATCAAAGCCTTTGAATTTATCCGTTTCCTCACAACATATGACTATTGCAACGTGGCAGCTTGGGGTGGAGAATGAAAGCGACAATAGTATTGTCTATTTTGTGAGCATTGTTCATGTTGTCTCCACTACTTGTATGATAATGGTTTTGTGTAACACCCTGTTACATTAGACACAACCCACACTAAAGTTTTATTTGTTTTAGTTATTATAAAAATGAGAATAAAATTTTTGCGATTAAATGAAACATTTATTAAGCATATTTGGAATACATAAAATATTATATAAAGAATCATGATCTTCTTTAAATAAACATTAGTCCATATCACAAAATAAATACAGAGAAATTATGTATTAGCTAATCCCAACCCATACATCAAATAACATATTCAAAGTAGTACATAATTTCTACCCTAACCTAAATACAAGAATAAGTAAAACTGGACTTTAAGTCTCATATCTTCTCGTTAGTCTCCACAATCCCCAAAATAGCCACATAAGCAAAAGAGCTTAATCGTTGGCCATGACTATAAACTTCATGTGTCTAATCAGCAAGTACATACACAGAAAGAAACAAAAAGGAGTGAGGTATAAACTATCATCATTTAAATAATAGCGGGGGAATGCAGTATTTATCTACTCGTAACATCCCAACTCATAACAACTCAAACATCTAGATGTAGTACGGATCCATACTCCACGATTGGTCAATCACTAATTACAATACAACCATTGGGAACTGATGGGGGAGTAAGTATACCTCAATCGCTACCATAGTCCCATACCTGTGTAGCTCCACAATCCACATGGTACTCGAACCATTCCCGGTGTCGCTCAATATCAATAATCATATCAGTACGCATACTCAAGTCATGGGGCAATCTCCCAACGGGGTCACATCCCCTTTATACCACGAGGTATACCCTTCGTGTCATCATGAATTTGTCTTTGTGCTTATCGAGGTGTTACGAGCTGGCACTATCAGTCTCGGAACATAGGAGGGCAACCTACCCATTGGGACGTCACACACTCGATGCCTTCCACCCCTTAGACCTTAGCCAAGGTCACGTATATCAATTCGCAGCGTACCAAACCATAACTTCCTACTCCATCTCCCATTAGGCCTTTCACCTAACTTGGTTACACCAAGTCACATAACTAAAACACATTCTCGGAATACATCAATAGAGACTTATTCATCTTTCAAGGGTCGTTCTCATCCATATATATATATATAACATATTTGTACCTCAACAGGTAGAGGTTCGTCATCATAACATAGAGATACAGTAAAACATAACAATTATAAATTCATATATATCTTTTGTCTCAGCTTCTCTGAGCACCAATACAAGATATCAGCACATCTACCTTACAGACAAATAGGGGCGGATGCAGGTTAATCACTATGGGGGCAATTGCCCCCACAAAATAATTTTTTTCACTTATATATATTTGATAAAAAAAAATTTACCCCCATTAAAAAATAGTTGTTGCCCACATAGACAAATTTTATTTAGATGAATGTAAAAAGTTATAATTAAAAGATAAAAAAGAGAATAAACTGATGCTAATTTTACAATTTATTCTTCTAATTTTTACCGTTTTGATCTTATAATTCTAAACACACAAGTGATACAAACACACACCTTGACTCAATTGTAATTTGTAAAAGCTTATATAAGTAATTTGGATTTTTTTTATCATAAAATTGTGTATTTAATATTTACAAACACTTCCCATTCCAACTTTATGTTTATATTTAATATTTTGTTTTCTTCACACTTCAACATAAAATAATTTTTCAATTAGATATCTACAATATCATTGGTCAATTAATAAGTTTCAAATACTAATTAGTAATCTTTTTTAAGTAAATCTTTGTATTATTTCTAAAATAAAAAGAAATTTTTCTTTGATTTCATATTCATAACACTTTACTATGTGAAAATATTGGTTGATAATATAACTAACAGTTTTCCCTTTTTTTTCTTAAAAAAAAAAACAGTTTTCCCATTTATTTATTAACTCAACACGAGACCAAATTGGTTATAAAAGACCAAAATTTTTCTTTCTTCATGTACCTTATAACATAAATAAGAGATTTAGTGAAGTATTGAAATTTTTGTGCAACTCTCCTGGTGTTGTGGCCATGAGGCCATGAGTTTCAAAACAAAACAAAGACACCCATTTAATGCTTGTCCCTTGGTGAATAAAAACGTGAGGTGCCAAAGTTAATTTTTCTGAGATTGTTTGACAAACACTTAATAAATTTGAACCAGGTAAGTAATTATAAGGAGACTTACATAAATATAATTTTATGTATCAACCTTGTTGAATTAACCACCAGGTCGTGACTCTTTGAAGACCAAGGGATTAGGGACGGATCTAGGAATGCATCAAAAGGGGGCTAAATTTTCTTTTTACCCAATTATTTAAATATTTAACTTCTAATAAATAATTATTTAATAAATAACAATTTTCAAAAAAATATTTATTATTAATTTTATGTATAAAACTAGAGATAAGATCTACTACTAAACAAAATTAAGCAATTTTCTTTTATCAATATCTTTTTGAGTTTTATTTTTTTTTTCTTTTTATGAATATAAAAAAGGAGCATGAGGGGGGGAAGCAGGATCCTTGGCTGATGCTTAATTTTTTAAGTGTTTTCCATGTTGAGTCATCTCTTTGTTATACTATTATTCCCTAAAGCTGATGCTTCTTAAGGAATAAATTAGATTCAAGAGACCTATATTTGATACTAAAGTAAGTTTTAATTTCTTATTCCAATTTATCTCTAAGAACAAAAACTGTACAGTTAAAGCAAGGTTTGTATCTTTTTTAATGAAAACAAAGTTTGTTGTTTTTGGATCTCCCATCATCACCAATTCTTAAAGTCTAGCCTAATTTCTAAGCTTTTTCGTTAGTCAATTAATTTAGGTTATGAAGATAAAGTGATAAAAAAAATATGGTCTTAACCTTCTAAAACTCAAAACTGACACGCACACACAGTGGTTACATCAAAGTTGCCTTTCGTTTTATCTTAACTTTTAGTAACAAAGCCTTATCTTAAAAAAATAAACAAGCTTTTCCTCTTATGGTCCCTTCTTGGATCAGACACATGTGCACACTTCCACATCCCTTTATTTCTTTTCCTTTTTAAAATATAAAACATGTTGTCTATTAAAATAAAAACTGGTTTCACTTTTTTGTTAACAGAAACAAAAATGAAAAGGAGAGAAAGACGTGATATCGTTACTCATTTTACTTAATTGTTATTTTCCAGATCCAAAACTTTGTGTTAATTAGCTGGTCAAACAGTGTTTAAAAGAGATATCCAGAAGTTAAAAATATAAAACACACCCCCTCTCACTGTTTACATAGATAGACCATGGTTCATTAGCTAAAAGAATAGGAAGGTTTTCTTCGTTTTCACCAGTTTATAAATGTTAGATTCATTCTTAAGATGTTTAGGAACCAAAAATTGAAGAAAAACTCAACAAGAAGTCCCCTTTAAGGTAGACCGTATAGAGCAGCAGCAGCAGCAGCAAAAGAAATAAGGAAAAGAATCAATATACAACATCAAAATAACAAGAATAGATGGAAATACTATTAAATTAAGACCTCACTCCCCCCTCACCAAGGAAGTGAGTTCATCCAGCAAAAAGGGAGGAAGAAGAGGCTGATGAAAAATTAATAACGAGTTGATGCATAATTATAGCATGTTCTTACCAATTAATAATAATAATAATAATAATAATAATAATAATAATAATAATAATAATAATAATAAGAGGGTTAGAGACGTGTACCTGAAGAGGAGACGAAATTCATCCCTATTACCTCTCTTAAATCACGAATAACGGAATACCATCGAATGAGGGAGATACCACTCCCTGCCTGGTGGTTAGGGTTTCCCACACAATGTTGTGTCACCATAAAATTGTCTAATGGGGCAACAATTTTATAGTCACCAAATGAAAGCAGAGACCCCTCATATGGGCACCAAGTGAGGCCCAACCCATCATAGGCACACTCACATAATAAGCCCAAATAACTAATATCCATCAATTAATATACCATATATTTTATTCACATAATTGATATTAATAATCAAAAATTTAATCTAATAATTAAACAATGCTAATCCACAAAATTCCAACAATCTCCCACTTGGATAAAATTAGTTTAATTATTGGAGACAAAAGGTTATTAAAACGAAATACAATTATGTCCAAAGAAATAATAATCTATTAACGATGCAGAAAATTGTATCTGATTGGGACAAACATCATACACATCAATAACTCACATTTCATACACAAGATGGATAAAGGACAGCATAATTAAACAAGACCAATATGCAATCCCAACAAAATGGTCACAAGCATCTTGATGATGCCCTAAGAGTGTTGTGACAAATCGTATTTGATGTAGAAATTTTACACTAATGAAGAATCCCTATTAATGAGAAAAGAATAAAAAACTACAAAGAAGAATTCTCTATGAATTCTTAATCTCTCACAAGCATACTCCCTAAAGGATTTGAATCCTTTATGTTTTTCTCTCTTGTTCTACTTGAATTCTTACAATCAAATGCACCTATTTATATTACAATGCATGCTAAGAAATTATTGGTAATAGAGGACACTTGTTTGTAAACCATCCATAATAAATGGCTTTTATCCATTTGCTAAAAATAGCAATGGTAATTCAAGGCATACTTAACAAATCTCCACCTTGGCTTGAATTCCTTAAGCCATTTAGCTTTCACCTTCTAGCAGTGTCAAATAATACTTGCAACACCAACTAAGTCCAAACAATGTTTGAACTTTATTTATGGAAGAGCTTTTGTCATCACGTCTGCCAGGATTATCAGAAGTGGCAATCTTCTCTCACTGCTTTTGTAGCTACCATATACTCTGTCTCTGTAGTTGATAAGGCAACAATGGACTGTAAAGTCGCATGCCAACTTATAGCACTACCTCCAAGCGTGAAAATATAACCAATCAATGATCTCTTGTGACCAAGATCACCAGCATAATCTGAGTCACAAAATCCTGTGACGTGACTATTAACACCATTTGTTCCTTTGCCAAATACCAAACCCATGTCAGTTGAACCCTTCAAGTATCTAAGAATCCACTTCATAGCTTGCCAATGAGCCTTCCCTAGATTAGCCATATAACAACTAACAACATTCACTGCATGTGAATATCTGGTCTAGTACAAACCATGGCATTCATCAAACTTCCAACTACATTAGAGTAAGGCACTCAGACATGAACTCTTCCTCCTCTTTTGTTTATGGTGACATTTTGTTAGATAACTTAAGATCAGCCACAAAAGGTGTACTAACTGCTTTTGCATTGTGCATTCCAAACCTCTCAAGAACTTTCTCAATGTAGCTCTTTTGAGATAAACACAATCTTCCAGCTTTCTAATCTCGTATGATCTCCATACCAAGGATTCTTTTTGTTGGACCCAAATCCTTCATCTCAAATTCACCACTTAATTGTGCCTTCACCTTATTGATCTCAATTGGGAACTTACATGCGATTAGCATATCATCAACATAAAGAAGCAAGTAAATATAGGAGTCGTCAGACAATTTCTTATAATAATCACAACTATCATACTCACTTCTTGTATAACCAATATCAATCATAAACGAATTAAATTGTTTATACCATTGCCTGGGTGACTACTTCAACCCATACAAAGACTTCTTCAACAAACACACGAGGTCTTGTTTTCTTCGTATGACAAACCCCTCTAGTTGTTGGATGTAAATCCTTTCCTCCAAATCACCATGGAGAAAGACAGTCTTCACATCTAGTTGTTCTAACTCCAAGTCATGCAAACACACCAAAGCAAGAAGAACTCGAATGGAACTATGCTTCACAACAGGGGGAAAAACTTCATTAAAGTCAATACCTTGCCTTTGTGTAAAGCCTTTTGCTACAAGCCTTGCTTTGAACCATATTCCATCTTTCTTCTTGAATATCCACTTGCAACCTACAATCTTCTGAGCAACTGGTTTCTTAACAAGTTCCCAAGTTTGATTCTTGTGGAGGGATTTGAGCTCTCCTTTTCTGGCACCAATCCATTGTGATGCTTCATCATAATTAACTACTTCATGGAATGAACTAGGTTCCTCTTCATCAATGCTTTCTACCATATTGAGTGCAAAAGCAACAAAGTCACCAAACCTTCCAATGCTTTCGTTTGTCTTCTTGGCCTATCTCTAGCCAATATATACTCAAGCTCTGTTATTGTGACTTCATCATGGGTCTCCTCTGGGTTCTGTTTAAGAGCTTTAGTTTCAAGCTCCACCTTTTTGCTAGCACCATGAACTTCAACTTTATTATTATGGTCCTTGTGTGGTCTTGGGTTAAGTATGGTTGTCTCATCAAAGGTCACATCTCTACTAATCGCAAGTTTTGATTCCTTAGGGTCCCACAACCTATACCCTTTTTACTCCATCTTGATAACCCAAAAATATGCATTTATTGGCTCTTGGCTCCAGTTTCCCTTCATTAACATGAGCATAAGCTTGACACCTAAATACACGTAGAATTGAATAATTTGTTGTAGAGCCTGACCATATTTCCTCTGGGTCTTGCAATCAATAGCTGTAGAAGGAGATCTATTCACCAAATAACATGCATTATTAATTGCTTCTGCCTAAAATTGCTTAAGCAAGCCTGCATTTGAGAGCATGCAACGACCTCTCTCAAGTAATGTTCTGTTCATTCGTTCTGCTACACCATTTTGTTGTGGTGTATGTCTCACAGTTTTATGGTGAGCTATTCCTTCATTTGCGCATAACTCATTAAACTCCCTATTGCAAAATTTTGTCCTGGGTCGTTTGACCTTTTTCTCGGTCTGTTTCTCCACTAGAGATTTCATTGCTTGAACTTGAGGAGTACATCACTCTTCTGTTTCAAGACATAAATCCAAAGTTTCTGTGAATAGTCATCAATGAAAGTTGTACCTTGCTCCACCATGGGAAGGAACACTTGATGGGCCCCACGGGTCTTAATGGATATAATCAAGAGTCCCTCGTATTCTGTGAACTACAATGCTAAATTTTATAGTGCATTGTTTTCCATAAACACAATGTTCACAAAAATCTAGCTTTCCAGTTTGATGTTTACCAAGCAAGCCTTGTAACACCCCAAAAATTACAACTCAATAAGTAAGAACATGAGAGATTAATTAGAAATTAATGGGGATTTAATTGCTTGTTTTAAATAAGAAAAGAATATACTTGGGGAAATTAAAATATAGCTAGTAATTAATTGAGTAAATAAGAAAAACAAAGGAAAATAAAATAATAAAAGTATTTCTTTATAATAGTCAAATAGGAAAAATGGTTATAAAATCAAAAGATATAACATTTTCGGTAATTAAAATCTATGTGATTAATTCAAAGAAAACAATTGTTTGTAATAAAAAGTCCTCTGTTAGTAACTCGCTGGAATTAATTCTCTGCAATTAATTCTTTGTAGTTACTTTCATGTGTTATTTTATTTGAGTTAAGGATGTGCAGTGTGATAAGTATTTAAGATTTAAATACTTAAATTTATCTGTAGATTGAATGTTTGAGGTATCTGAAAATGAAATTCATCTGTCTGTGGTAACTGTTAATAATAAATAATAAAGATATCTGGAAATAAATTCTTTTGTCTGTGATTAATTGTTAGTAATAAATAATAAAAATATTTTTTGCTCTGTATTAGTTATTTATTTGACTGAAAATTTGTTTTAATCGTTTTTAAACTCTGAAACTTGCATGTCAAGTTACCTTTCGTAAAATTCATCTATGATTTAATACTCTATAGAGAAAATTTTATGAAAGTTATTAAAAAGTTTTATTTCATAAGATTTATAAAAAGTATTTGATGTTTAAAAATTTTAGTTTTTGAGAATTAAATTTCACGTTTTGTTCCGACTACACAGTGCAATTCTACACTGTGTAGACTAACTTGACACTCAACTATCAAATCCTTCTCCCTACAGCCAATGAAATTTCATGCAGCCCACTCCCATTTCTCTCTCTCCTTCCACGACCCACTCACACTCACCCTCACAACCATCACTCAAATCACCAACTAAGCCTAACACTCACTTCACTCTCTCACGTAAACTTCAACCTCACTTTAGCCAAGGAAGTCAAGATTCTCTCCTCCCTCTCTCTTCTTTCTTCTAGCCAAGACTCCCTCCTCCCTCACAAATACCACTCTTCATCTCTTTTCCTCCCTTGCATGCCATAGATACAGTGAGCAAAGGCTTGCACTCCTTTGGAGAAAAGTCATCAGCTCTTCCTCCTCTTTCACACGAGCTCACCACTGTGGAAAGGGGACTCTTTTGTGGATTCTAAAGTGGCTGGAGGTTGGAGGATCCAGCCACTCTTGCATAAATGCCTCCCTTGTTGACTGAAATTGTGAAAAGTGTGTTTGCATGTGTGTGTTGAGTCTTGTTTTCTAAATATTCTCTTCATCTTTTTCCTTTTCAGAAATTTGTGGGATGGCTTCAATACAAAGGAGACCATGCCCAATTTTTGTTAGAACCCATTTCTAAACCCTCATGCATTTTCAAAACTCAAAAATTGGTGTTGGCAGTGGCTGTCTCACGTAGAAGCCCTAGATAGTGATTATGTTTTTGTGTATAACTTTTGAGCTAGCCATTGGATTTTCATGAAACTTATCCTTAGTTAAAGTAGACTCAAAATCCAGAAAATTTTCTTTTGAGACCATTGCGAGATAACCTCAAATGAAGGTTCATCCGTGACATGCAATGGGGCTATTCTGCTTGTGGAAACTGGTTCGGACAAGGTTTGGTTTTTGAGCTTTTTCGTGCATAACTTTTGATCTAGCCGTTGGAATTTGATGAAACTTGTCATTAGTTAAAGTAGACTCAAAATGAACCAACTTTTCTTTTGAGACCATTGCGAGATAACCTCAAATAAGGGTTCATCCGTAACATGCAATGGGGTTGTTGTGCTTGAGAAAACTGGTTCGGATAATGTTCGGTTATTGAGCTTTTTAAACCAAAGTAATGACCGTTTTTGAAATATAATTTTTTTTACTAAAACTAGACAAATAGAGCTTTAAAATTATATAATTTTAGAAAATTTTCATCCACAATTACTAATTTAACAAATTTGGTTTAAACAGAACTCATGCATGGATTCCAGATTTCGAACCTGAGACATAGGTCTTAGAAAAGAAATTACTGGGGAAAATATAGGAGGAATTTTTATTTAAGTTTTACCTTTTCTGAAAGATATGAATGTTAGATTTTTACCATAAGAATTTGACTTAAAATATCATTTGGAAAGGTTGAGAAAATTACACATCTTTGAGGTATGCTCACTGTGAAGGACACACTAACCTGTGAACTTATAGGAATTTTAATAATTTTTGTAGATTTAATCTGAGGGTGTGGGATACCTTTTTTAAAAATAGGTTTTAAGGGCTTTAATTTGATATAAGAATTTCACAGAATAAAAATCGTTTGCTAAATTAATTTTGAACAGAGATTAGGTGCTTCCAAAAAGGGATTCTGTCTTAAATCGCCTTTGAAATATGATATTTGATTTGTGATATATTTGAATGTTGAAATTAATTATAATTGTATACATGTAAGGCAGTAGGTAAATTTTACGCTTGCCTTAAATGATTGTAAGACCCTTGGAATATGAACCTAGGGCATCTCTGTGCGTGTGATTTGTGCATTTTGAAACGCTCTATGGTACAGTCACGTGGACTGTAGTATGAATTGTATTTCTCTGTGATGTCTGTGATCTGTGAGCATAAGACTCGAACGCGAGTGCTTATGTGGACTAGGATTCTGTCCTAGTAATCTGGGCAATTTTTTCGTCAATAATAATAATATAAATTCCAACAGTGAGAACAATTAATTTAGATTTAAGAATTTATTTGTTTTATAAGCTTAATAAATGAACTTTTTAATTTGTGCTTTGGACTTAGATAAACATTTTAGGACCCTTGCGTGGAGAAATTGTCGGTAAGTATTAATTATTAAAAACTTTGGGAATTGAGAGGGTAAGGCACAAATAAAATAAAGAATCTTGGTACGCGATGGCAATATACGCCTTGAGAGTCGTGCAATGAGGAAAATACATGTGTACGACGGACTTGTGAAGGAAGTCACATGGGGCAATTCCGGCTGAGAGAAAGATGCAAAGATGTTGGCAGAGATCGAACGATGTGGTCACCAATAGCTGATGGAGAGCATATTCTCATATGGTATAATTTTTTACGGAGTCAGGACAAGGTCTTGAGTTCGGCGTCGATTTGATCCGTCGTGTACCACCAGCAGTGGAAACCCACGGTGACAAGCAAAAGATAATCTCCGTGAGAGAGTGTGCGAGGAGTAAGTCCTCGGAGTATGAATGACCACAGATTGGTACCTGGGAGATGATCGTGAGGCATTACGACCATGGAGGGTAGGCGTCAAGTTGTGACTTTGTTCACACAAACCGACATGGCGACCCTAACAATAACCACGAGAAAT
The DNA here is from genome assembly GCA_026413185.1 of Pueraria montana var. lobata. Lineage (NCBI taxonomy): Eukaryota > Viridiplantae > Streptophyta > Magnoliopsida > Fabales > Fabaceae > Pueraria > Pueraria montana. Next base: position 78,831,885 of record CM048646.1, on the reverse strand, counting down.
TCTCAGTTAGTGAGAGCCCACCTTATACCAGGGTGATGGTGTACTCCCAGCAGTCATTCTCCTCAATATATGTAAGACCACTAAGTTTTGGGAGTTCTAGTGGCAACTGGCCAGTGTGTTATAGTTTACAGATTTTAGTCTTGGAAACGAGTAGGTTCCGAGTGTGAACGTTAGAGAACCACCCCGCAGTGGTTAGCAGGATTGTGTGTGACTTTCAAAGTCGTTCTATGTGGTTTGCTTGATGAAGTGAAGAGTCACCCTTACATTTTTTGTTTTAGGAGCTGATGGCAGTACCTGTGGAGATCACAAGAGGGCTATCCTCATTAGTTTCGTCGCTCTCGTCATCATCCGTCTCTTCGAAGTGTCCTTGAAGAGTTCACCGATACCCGCTACTGTTTTCGATGCCACACCATCCGAGGAGTTCACGTTGGTTTGATGCTTCCCGCCTTTCGTCGAACCCCTCTTACGTCATAGAATTGGAGACATAATTGGGTGAGAGTCAGTCAGGGGGTCGTGAACTTAGGGAACAGTGAGTCCTAGGATTTTGAGGAGGATTAGAGAACCTTGAGAAAGATTCCGTGAAGGATCCTGTGGACAATGACTACTAGATTCTCTCCTCAGGAATCTTGTCAGAGGCCCTCCGCCATCCCATTTCTTTGGATTAGTTTAACATGCAGGGTTGGGTTTAGAGATTACTGCTCTGAGACTAGGTTTTTCCCTTTTATGTATTTGAATACGGGTAGACCTAGGTTTCAGATTTTACTATGTATATTTAGTTTTCATACTCCATTACCCTATGTATTTGGTATATACCTTGAGCAATGTGTATATGTATATATGTTACTATTGCTCCGGGAAACATTTTGATGTATGAAATTCTCTATATTATGCATATGTGTATACTTGATAACCAACCAAATTATCTCGTGTTCTTAATTTTATTAATTCGAAATTAAGTGCACATTTATGATTGAAAAGATGTTACAATTAGTTTCTTGCAAACATAAAGAACACGTTTTAATTACTAAGTGGAACACAACTTTCGCACTTAAAATTTACAACAACAAAAAATTTACAATTTGGCAAAATCCCAACTTACCTTTTACAATTACATTTGACTTGCGAAATTAAACAAACTTTGGCTCTTTGTAAAATGAATAAATAAATAATCTCTTCTTTCTTTTACAAGAATTAAATAATGTAACACGGCTACGAAATTAAAATGAGTTTAAAATGCAAATACATATAAACCTGAATTTAGGGTGTTACAAGCCTCTCTTGCTAAGCTCATCCATTCCACGCTCAGTCATATGGCCTAACCTCATATGCCATAAACGAGTTTGGTCAAGATCAGAAATGGAAGAAACTATGGTTGCACCTACCACCGTGCTACCTTGCATGATATATAGTCCATTCTTCAACTTTCCCTTCATAACTGTTAAGGCACCCCTGGAAACTCTTAAGACTCCACCTTCAGCTCGGTATGAATAACCAAAGAAGTCTAAAGTGCTTAAAGAAATTAAATTCTTGCGGAGTTCAGGCACATACCTCACATTCCCCATCAGAACTTTGCCACCTTCAATCTGTTGGTTCATGACAAACCAATCTCTGTTAGGCGTCATGCGAAAGGTACATGCTGAATCAAGAATCCAGACATCATCATTGACATTAGATGAGACAAAGAGAAAATTTCCACCATCCGATTTTTTTGAGGCCACAACTGCTCCTCCAAACTCCGAAGTACTTGTTCTGTCTTTCCTAGGCTCCGGGCAGTTTCTTTTCCAGTGCCCTTCTCTTTGACAGTTATAACATTTGTTATTGTTCTTATTTCTATTGCGTGACTTTGATCGCCTTCTTTGGAAAATCTTCTTCGTTTCCTCCATTCTTTCTCTTACCATTAGACCCTCACCCAAGCTAGTACCATTATACGAATCGGTAATTCACCTGTGTAATTCCCAAGACTGTAAGATTGGTTTCACTTCCTCCTTGATAGTGAATTTCTATCGAAAATTATTGTGTCTACAAAATTATCATAAGCTCTCGGAAAAGAACTAAGAAGAAGAACAACTTGGTCCTCGTCATCCACCGCAACATCAATATTTTTCAAACTAAGAACAATTTGGTTGAAATTGTCAATGTGTTTATAAATGGACTCACCCCCATGCATTTACATGGTATATAATTGTTTCTTCAGACAGAGACAATTATGGAGAGACTTTGTCATGTACCGACTTTCAAGCTTTGCCCAAAGCACGTCAACAGTCCTTTCTCCAAAGACTTCCCCCAAAACTTCATCACTTGGCGATAACAATATTATACTATGTGCCTTTTTCATTATCGCATTCTTTTGTGCAGATGTAAGCTTGATTGGCAACTTTGTTTCTCCTTCCAACGGCTACTCACATTCTTGTTGCATGAGGAGAGCGAGCATCTTCACCCGCCACAGGTTGAAGTTATTTTTGCCAATAAATTTCTCAACGTCAAACTCCACAGATGCCAGAGCTCTGATACCAGTTTGTTGTGATAAATCGTATTTGACATAGAAAATTTATGCTAATGAAGAATCTCTATTAATGAGAAAAGAATAAAAAACTACAAAGAAGATTTCTCTATGAATTCTTAATCTCTCACAAGTACACTCCCTAAAGGATTTGAATCCTTTATGTTTTTCTCTCCTGTTATACTTGAATTCTTACAATCAAATGCACCTATTTACATTACAATGCATGCACAGAAATTATTGGTAATAGAGGACACTTGTTTGTAAACCATCCATAATAAATGGCTTTTATCCATTTGTTAAAAATAACAATGGTAATTCAAGGCATACGTACCAAAGAGATATGATAACAAGGTGACGTCAACAAATTTCATATATCATCAAAAATTAAATGCACAATTTCAAACTCTCACTAACCCATAACATCAAAAGACTTAACCAAACACATGTTAGCAACAAAATTCTCAAAAGCTCAACAGTTAAGCCTTTGGTTAGTGGATTTACCAACATGCACTCTATAACAATGTGCTCAATTCGAGTATGAGACTATGGAATTTCTCTCTTCAACAAATATCAAAGTGCATAGTACAAGAAGAGATCTTATTGTTTCAAGAGAAAAGCACAACATCAATATCGTTGCAATATATAGAAGTGACCAACATATATTCTCAACAATGCATGTGCCAAAAATCAGCCACATAATTAGGCAAGTAGCCTCAAGAAAGCGACATACTCTATCACAAAGATAGGAGTAGCTATAAGTGTCTACTTAATACTTTTCCATAAAAACTCCTCCTGCTATCATAAAATGAAAGCAAAGAAAAGAATTTCAATCGTCAGGTACGCTTGCAAAAGCAATGACCCAAAGTTGATGATCATAATTCACGTACAAAGGTCAACATATAATCCGTAGCGCCCTACAAGGCTATACACCTTTTATGGCTTTCCAATAACCCAAAAATGGGTTGCTCAAGTATCTTCCCAAGGCATTTAATACCAAAACAATATTAGGACAAGCACACAAGCTTGAGCGTACATTAAGTTGCAAATAGCGGAAGCATATAAGACAATATTTATCTTAGTTATCTCCCTATCATTCTAAGGACATTGGGACTTAAAAGAGTTTTCTCTTCTTCGAATAGGTACAACATACTAGGAGCCATAATACAAATTAAATCATTTGAATCCTCTTTGAGACCATAAAAGAATGTCACCTGACCCATCACAAAAAAATTTGAATGCTTACGACAACTTGAAGCATCACTTAGGTCCTTCCATATTAAAGTGACTATTCAACATACATTTAGTCTCAGTCCAAAGCTCAATCAACTCTTAGCAAGGAGGATATAAACATCATGAAAGATAAAAAAATAATAATAAATTCGCTCCCACTGTCCCCAGATAAATTTCCATCTAGAAAAAATGTCTTAAAATCTATGTGGTGTAATCCCAAATCAAAATGAGCCAATAATCCACACCATATGGATTGTACTTAGTCTTGAAGTCCTTTATAAGACCTAACACACTATTCTCGTTCATTCAACAATTCAACAACAACCTTAAAGGACTTAAAGACATCCAAGCAAGATCAATTTTAAACTCAAATGTTGTCACTATAATTGCCCAAAGTTGAAACTGGTGAAAGTCAATTTCTACTAAATGAGATAATATAAAACTTGAGACATGTCCGAAAGGTAGACTTAAAGAAACTCTCCACAATATAGGGTACTCAATAATGGTTCACTCACAATTTTAAGTGCCAAAAGAATTTTCAAAACATCAAGTTGAGAAGGAAATGACTCCAAAATCTTCCAAATCAAGTAACTAAAATTAATTTCTAGTTTTACAAACCTCAACTTAATTGCAACAATGCATCATCTTTAGTATAAGCTCACGAACACCACTAATGTCATTATTCATGGAATTATCGAATAAGAAGAAATAACAAATTTTCAGGGCTTATCAAAAGTCATAAACTTTTCATCAACAAATGACAGAAAAGTCTTAGCCCAATAATTCTCTAAAATGTTTTATCTAAAAGCCCTTTTCATAGTTGTCACCATTATACACGTTCAATTTGAGTGCTCTTATCTTTCACGAAAATGTCCTCTAAGCAACAATAAACTCAGCAATAAAAGCCAAGGGCTTTTATTCCCATAAACTGGGAATTGTTGAAATTAAATTGTTAAATTGAAATTTGATAACTTTAATTATTTAAAAGTTGTTATACTTTAAAAAAAATACACTTCAAAAAATGTTATAAATGCTTTATTGAAATTATGAATATTTGACATTAAATAATTAAACTCAAATTTATTAATTTTAATTATTAAAATTATTATAAATGTTTTCTTGATATTTTAAACAATTTAAAAGAAATTATAGATATTTTTTTGGGTTAAATCAATATTTTCAAATTTACTAATTTCATTTTTTAAAAAAAATCATTATAAATGCATTCTTAAAATTTTAAAAATGTTATAAATGCTTTTTTGAAAACAATAATAGTTGGGATTAAATAATTAAATTCATATTTACTAATTTTAATTATTTTAATTTTTTTTATAACTAATTTTTTGAAATTTTAAACTTTAAAATTATTATAAATATGTTTTTAAATTGGAAATAGTTGAAGTTAAATTAATAATTATAAAATCTTATTATTAACAGACAATTTTTTAAAATATGATTCATAAATCAAATATTTTTAAACTGAGTATATAAATTTTGTTATATATTTTAACATACAATTTTAAAAAATTACTCCAGCACTCACAGAAAGAAAGAAAGAAACGCACTAGTCTGGTATAAAAAAAATGTTATCCTGAACAATGTAAAAGGCTAAGGCAATATATAAAGCAAATAAAAGAAACATTGACGAAAACCAATTTATAAATAATATAGAATATAAAAAATGCTTGAAAAAGTATATAATGCAACATTTCAAGATACATACATACATACATACATACACACACACATATATATATATATATATATATATATATATATATATATATATATATATATGAGGAGGGATCCACTTACTCCAAGAGTAGAGTAAGTACAAGAGACTTTTGTTAGTCATCATAGCCATTAGATTTCTAGAAAATGAATGGTGAGGATGAAGAGTAACATCATAGGATGCTAAAGAAGAAAGGAGTGTTAGTCTACTGACTAGTGAGTAGTGACTGAATTATGCCTTATTTTCTAAATTAGACTACTGATATAACTATATATAATAGCTTTACAATAATAACAGAAAAGTTGCAACTTCACAATTCTACTAACGTGGATATTAACTAAGAAACCACTATCCAATTCGTAAAAGATAGGGATCACTAAAAAACAAACTAACTCCCCTAAAGACTAATTCAAACTTATTCAAATCCTAACAGTTTAACAAGGAGTTGGTTGCCAAACTCAGTTATCTAACTTCTATAAGGACTTTGTCAATCCTCATTTCCATAAGATGATGCCCATTTGATGACATTGCTGCTCATCCAATCTGCTCAACAACTTGAAAAGCAAATTTGCCAAACTTTCAAAGGTAGTTTTAACTTCTGTGGCACCTTGAGATAATCACTTTTTAACATACACTCCATGTAACCATCACTGCTCCACCTCCACACTCTACAGTCATTGTCCCCAATGTTCTTCAGGGGAATATAGAGCAATCTATATTCGATATTAGAATATCAAAAAGGGCATAAAATGCATCCATGATACAAGAAAAGATGAAAATTGTAAACGGCTGAATGAATGACAAAAAATTGCAAACCAAATTCTATTATATTGGTGGTCTTTATTATCCAAGGCAGAAGCAATTCAAGCAAAAAGGTAAAAAAAAATTATAATAGCAAAAGGAAATTTCGTGACACTACTATGCTATTACCTCTACCTTTTCCAATTTATAATTAATAAAATACCGATTTGTTTTATTTATTTAAAAGAAAATAATAGAACAGTAATTTCGTCTCTCAATACCAGAATTTCTCTTTTAATTCGTAAACGCATTAGATGCGGTCAAAAAAAATCAAGGTACACACAATTACACATACCCTATAATTGAAACCCTAGATCATTTTACCCAATTTGATCAAAAATAAAATCTGAGGAAAGAATAGAGTTTGATAGGATCTAAAATTTCATGTTATTATAACATAAAACCGACATAACATGCATCAACCCTAGCTCTTATACCAATTGATAAAAAAAAAAAGTTATAACAAATGATGCATAATTATAGCATGCTCTTAATAAATAATAACAATTGTAAGAGGATTAGAAAACGTGTGTATAAAGAGGAGATAAAATTCATTTCTATTACCTCAATTGAATCACAAACACCGAACAAGGGAGATACTACTCTCTACCCGCGGCTAGGTTTGTCACACAATGTTGTGTCACCCTAACATTGTCTAATGAGGCAACAATTTTATAGTCACCAAACCACAGCAGAGACCCTTCATTTGGGCACCAAGTGAGGGTTCAACCCAATATAGACACATTCAAACAATAAGTCCAAATAACTAATATCCATCAATTAATATACCATATATATTTTATTTACGTAATTGATATTAATAATCCAAAATTTAATCCAATAATTAAACAATGTTATTCCACAAAATTCCAAAAAACAAAAGTTAGTAATATATAAAAAGCAAAATATAATAATTTAAAAGAAAAACCTTTCATGCTCTAAGGTTTAACATGAAAGCTTACACATTTTTTTGTTTTCCTTGAATTGGATTTATTTAAGCCTATTTGGATAGAGCATTTTAACGTCATTACTCACAATAAAAAATTTATTTGGAAATATGTAACAATTCAAGGAAATTCAAATTCATAACATTTAAATTACTTGCAATTGAATTCCTTTCATTTTCTAAATGCTTTATTTGAATAAAGTAATTCAAATTTCTTATATTTTAATTTCCTTATTTGGATAGAACTAGGCTTTTGCTTACAAATTTATAATTTTGTTTTTATTATAAATTTGCATATATGAAATATTTTTAAATTTTTAAATGATGGTATCATATAAACATATAATTTAATTTGTAGGACAAGTTAATTATCGTTTGATATCAATAATTTATTATTTGGTATTTCAAATGTTTAATATTTTAATTGTAAAATTATAGTAATAAACTTACTAAGAAAAAGTGAAAGAAAAATAGATCACCGCACATGTTCATATAAATTCAATATTTCCATAATATAAAATATTAATTGTTTAATAATACATAGTATAGATAATTATTTAATAAACAAAAATAGATACATATTTAGGTAGTACATTATTATATAATCTCATACTATCATATATATTAAATTTCTTAACTTTCATAATAATTAGCAACATTAAAACTTCCACATTGATATTAGTTGTCTATCAAACTCTTTATTAATCTACACACGTACAATATTTACTTGTAAAATATTTATTCAACAATATATAATAAGTGAAAATCTTAAAATACATAAAATAAATATCAAATATAAAATATTCTAAATATAATCATAATTAAATTAATAATATAATAAAGGCTTAATTACAGATTTTACCACCCAACTTTCATTATTTTGCAAATTTTACCACCCAAGTTTTTTTTTTTGCAAATTTTACCACTCAACTTTCATCATTTTGCAAATTTTACCATTCAAGTTATTTTTTCACAAATTTTACCATCCAACTTTCATCATTTTACGAATTTTACCACCTAAGTTTTCAATTTTTGCGCATTTTACCACCCTGATATTTCACAAAAAAAAAGTTTTGAATTCTTTAACTTTTTTTTTGTGAAATATCAGAGTGGTAAAATGCGCAAAAATTGAAAACTTAGGTGGTAAAATTTGCAAAAATAAAACTTGGATGGTAAAATTCGCAAAATTATGAAAGTTGGGTGGTAAAATTTGCAATTAAGCCTATAATAAATAACATAATTAATATGATAGATATCTCAATAAACAATTAAAAAGGTAAAAAAAAATGATGACAGCTAGGGATGGCAATGGGTAGGGTTTAGGTAGGGTCCTATAGTACCTGTCCTCATACCCATTTTTGAAAAAAATACCCGTACCCGGCCTCATACTCGTGCGGGTAACAACTTTAATCCCCATCCCCGTACCTGCTGAGTACCTACATACCCATACCTACATCCGCTACCCGCACTTTACTTATGTATGAAGTTAATAAATCAATAAAAAAAATCTCCGTACATATATAAATGTTCTATTTGTGCTCTCATTGTTCCACTCTCCCTCACATTCACGCTCATTTGAATACACTCCTCTCATGAAGTGGTGTACTTCAGTCTCCTAACATGCATCTATATTTGCAACTTTTTCTAAAATTTCTCTTTTCAATTTTTGTAATGTAACTACTCACACTCACTTCTTCCTCTAATATTTCGATAACAACCTGTGTTTACTTCTTTATCTAATGCTATATATATTTTTTCAAATATTTCTTTTATTAATTTTTGTAACTATTTTTTAACTCTGAAGATCTCTTTCAACATTAATTTCATATCCTTATTTCCATTTACTTTTTAAAGTTAATATTAAAGTAATTTAAAACTTCATTTTACTTTTTAGAATAATATACATAATTATAATAAATTCAAAATTACTTGTTATTGATGTTAAAATTTGAAGAAAAAGTTATAATATAATTGACAGATACTTTATAATATTCATAATTGTTAAAAGATTTATTGATATTAAGAGAATTATACATACATACATACATATATATATATATATATACATATATATATATATATATATATATATATATATATATATTTGACAGCTCCCCCTTATTTTGTTCTTCCTTTATATTTTGTATAGCTTATCCATCTTCCCTTATCTTTTTTTTTTAAATAAAATTTATAATCTCTAATTTCTTAGGGATAAATTATCTCTTTTTTTAAATTTCTTTCTATTGACTATATAAATAAGATAGTGAAAATTTGAATAAGTCTATGCATTGCACGGGCTAAAACACTACTTATTTATTAAATGAAGAAAAGTTAAATAGTATATCTTATTTTTTAAGATATTTAATAGATTGTTGAGTCATAAGACAAATCAGGACCCTCAATTATTTTGATTATATGCAAAAAAAAATATTAAGTAAAAAGATTGCGTCTTATAAATGCCAACAGACGAAAACGTTGTTTCTGCGTCTGTAAGATACAGATGATAGGCAGACAGACACTATAATCTGAAGAAGCATTTAAAGACATAGTAAATGCACTATCATTTTGTTATTTGTTTTGTAGGGAATGTTCATAAAACATCCTCCTAGGATCTGTCGAAGTGCATAAAAGGGAATAGAAAGAAGAGTCAAAGTTTCTAAAGCTTCACACGCCTCAAAAGACGCATTACAGCTAACAATTAGTACTTGTCTGAACAACCGATGTGCCACTGCAGCAAAAGGATTTGGAGTATGTCTCAAGAAAGATAAGCAGAATGCTTTATCAGCTTAGAATGACTAGTTGGTGACAAGCATTTAATGCTCGCATTAAATGCCCTCAACCACCCTCCTTCAGACGATGGTCAGACACAAGTAAGAAAACCGTTTAGAGACAATGGTTACTTCCTCAACAAGTGTATATATAGAAGACGATTTGAAATGCTAAACACACATGAACTGAATTCAAATTCAAGCATTCTTTCAAACCTTCATTCTTTTTGTAAAAAGCTCTCAAACCACTTTATGTATCCTGAGAGAAAAGGACTTAGCTCTTAATCTTGTATATCCGTCTGTAACACGATAGCTCTAAAGTCTGCGCACCCTTTGTAAAAACAAATCCAGTGATTTGCTTTAGAGCCAGAAATGGCTTGGTAGTAAAGAATACTTGGGTTTTAGCTTGGAGAGGCTAAGTGTGAAATACTACTTGGGTGAGCCAGAAGTGGCAGTGAAAAATACTTGTAACTTGTGATAAGTTATTGGAACTTGGTGGTTTGCCAAGAACTGGATGTAGTCTCAGGGTGAGACGAACCAGTATAAACTCCTATGTTGTCTTTCTTTGTCTTACATCTCTTATAACTGCTTCGAACTGACTTTGGGTTGTGATTAAAACCTGTTTCGTTTAAAAAGACTTTCATCTGTTGAGTTATCGTCTTTTGAAACATTTTTCTTAAACCTTCTATATCTGATCAGACACTACACTCTGTTTATAAAAGTTTGCGAAAATTTTTATAAGTCACAATTCAACCCCCCTTCTTGTGACTTTTGCCTTTATAGTTTGGTATCAGAGCTCAGCCTCTAAGGGTTGAGCACCTGACCGTGTCTAGAGGAAAAGATCCAGATGGCTAGTCACGACAATCAATTCATTCCTGAGGGAGCCTCTCTAACAAGGCCTCCAGCCTTTCTTGGAGATTATTATCCTTACTGGAAAGATCATATGGAGATGTACATCAAGTCCAATCAGTATCAACTATGGAACATCATCATAAATGGAGATATTCCCATTACAAGGCCCGAGGATAAATGGACTCAAGATGACTACAACATCCTCCAACTCAACAATAAGGCCAGATATACTCTGACCTGTGCTATAACCAGAAATGAGTACAAGAAAGTGCGTAGACTGAAATCGGCCAAGGAGATTTGGGATTCTCTTTGCACCAACTATGAAGGAACAGAAGATGTTCAACAAGAAAAGCTGCCACTCTGACCAGACACTATGAAAGTTTCTCCATGAAAGAAGGAGAAAGTGTCGATGACATGTTTGGGAGACTTCAGGTCCTTCTCTCAGACCTGGAATCCCTTGGACACACGTACACTAAAGCTCAGGTCAACCTGAAGAATCTTGACAGCATGCCCAAAGTGTGGGAACCCAAGACCACAGTTATCCAAGAAGCAAGGAACATGAGAACCCTGTCTTGGGATGAGCTGTTAGGAGTGCTACGAGTGCATGAAGTACATCTACACAACAGAGATCAACTACCTACAAACAACACTAACAATTCCGCTACTCTCAAAGTTGGTGAAACTAGCACCATCAAAGAAGAAAAGAAAAGAGCCCCCAAGGCCCTGAAGGTTCAAACAGAAGAATCAGACAAAAGCTATGCCGAATCCACAGACGATCAAATCGCTCTCATAGCAAGAAAATTCAAGTAGATGCTGAAAAAGAAAAACAAGTTCAGACAGTCCTCCAGAAAGAAAGATTCCATATTCAAGAAGAAAGATAAGGAGGACGGTCAAGAGATCATCTGTTTCGAGTGCAAAAAGCCTGGACACATGAAATCTGAATGTCCAAGGCTAAAGAAAAAGAAGTCCTATGGTGGCAAGAAAAAGAATAAAAGTCTGATGGCCACATGGGACGACTCAGATAGTGAGCAAAGTAGCAGCTCAGAACAAGCAAATGTATGTCTAATGGAAGAGACAAAAGAAAAAAGTTGAGGTAAAAACTTGTTCTGAATCTGAAAGCTCATTTGGTTCTTCATCAGATGATGAAAAAGAGATGCCTTATGACGTTTTACTTCAGAACTGTCATATGATCTCTCAGCAATGTAAAAAATTCAAACAAAAACTCAAACAATCTGTTTGTGAAATAGAGTTGCTGAAGAAATCAAATGCAGAACTAGAAGAAAAAGTCAAGACTATGGAAGAGAGCCTAAGTCAAACCAGCACCCCTAGTCAAACAGACGATTCATCCATAATTGAAAAACTAAGGGAAGAATTTCTAACACTCTCACTATGCTTTTAAAATATCATCAACATCCCCATGATAAATCTGGTTTAGGCTTAGAAAAAGATGCATCTGCTTCTACTCAGTCTGATCCAGACAAATGTAACTTCTGTGGAAAATCTGGGCACTCTAAGTTCAGATGCATACTCAAGAAGAAGCAAATGTTTAAGGGCACTAATGTTGATGGACCCAAAAACATTTGGATACCAAAGCCTCAGATTATTCCCATTTCAGATATCCTTGGTAGGAAAAGGCAAGGGTTTGAGCTGGTACCTGGACTGTGGTTGCTCATGACACATGATGGGAGAAAGGTCTATGTTCCTAGACCTAAAGCCGGTTGAAGGCGGAGCAGTTGCCTTTGGAGGCATGGGAAAAGGTCACATCACATGCATATGTAAAGTTGGTATGTCCGCCTTAACCTCTATAGACAACGTTCAATATGTTAAAGGACTGAAGTATAACCTACTGAGCATAAGTCAATTATGTGACAATGGTTATATAGTCTCCTTCAATAAGGACAGATGCATAGTCAAAACAGATGATGGCAAGTCTGTCTTTTCTACTAGACGACACAACAATTTATATGAAATTGATCTTATAAATCTTAGCAAGCAGAAGGTAACGTGTCTGCTATCCAGAGAAGATGAAAGATGGATTTGGCATAAAAAGCTTGGGCACATGAATCTGGAACACATTTCAAAAATTTTGAAAAAAGGTTTTAGTAAGAGGATTGCCCGAGATTTCTTGGAAAACTCATATTCTCTGTGAAGCATGTCAAAAGGGGAAACAAATTAAAACTTCTTTTAAATCTAAAAATTGTTTCCACCTCCAGACCATTACAACTCTTGCATATGGATTTATTTGGTCCTACTAGAACATTGAGTCTGGGCGAAAAGAAATATGGCTTAGTTATTGTTGATGACTATTCAAGATATACATGGGTATAGTTCCTAGGCCATAAACATGAGTCTTTCAAAGTCTTTGAAATATTCTGTAAACGAGTTCAAAATGAAAAGGGCTTTTGCATCTCTAGCATCAGAAGTGATCATGGAACTGACTTTGAAAATGTTGAGTTCAAATCTTTCCGCGAAAAGAATGGAATTTTCCACAACTTCTCTTCACCGAGAACACCTCAACAAAATGGGGTAGTTGAAAGGAAAAAACCGAACTCTGCAAGAGATGGCTAGAACCATGCTCTGTGACAACTCTCTTCCTAAACATTTCAGGGCAGAGGCTGTAAACACTACTTGTTATGTTCAAAACAGAGTATTGATCAGACCTATGATTGAAAAGACTCCCTATGAACTATGGAGAGGTAGAATACCCAACATTGCTTACTTTCATCCTTTCGGATGTGAGTGTTACATCTTAAACACCAAAGATCAATTGGGAAAATTTGATTCTAAAGTGGATAAAGGTGTTTTTCTAGGATATTATGATACATGTAAGGCCTACATAGTTTTTAATACAAGGACCTTAGTTGTAGAAGAATCTATCCATGTTAAGTTCAATGATGGACTAACATCTGATAGGAGACTATCAGATCCTGAGGATGATTTTGCAGATATGCAAATAGGTCCGTCTGCCGTACCAAAGTCAGACGAAATTCAACCCTCTCAGGAAATTCTTCCTCAGATTGAAGAAGCATCTGATTCTCAACCATAGACAAGAGACTAGAATTTGTGACTTATCATCCACAAGATCAAATCATAGGAGACCAGAAAGAGGTGTAAAGACCAGATCATCATTCAGAGACCAAGCATCCTACGCCTTTGTCTCAGAAATAGAGCCAAAAATAATAGACGAAGCCCTGACAGACGATGACTGGATCTTAGCCATGGAAGAAGAATTAAACCAGTTTACCAGAAACAACGTCTGGACCCTTGTCCCCAAACCAAAGAACAAAAGCAGCATTGGAACAAGATGGGTCTTCAGAAACAAACTAGATGAACAAGGAAAGGTGGTAAGAAACAAAGCTAGATTAGTAGCTCAAGGCTATAATCAGCAGGAAGGTATAGACTTCACAGAAACCTTTGCTCTTGTAGCTAGACTAGAAGCTATTAGAATCATGCTTGCTTTTGTTGCTCATAAAAACATTAAGCTTTTTCAAATGGATGTCAAGAGTGCCTTCTTAAATGATTTTATTGAAGAAGAGGTTTATGTTAAACAACCTCCTGGTTTTGAAGATTCAACTATGACAGAACATGTTTTCAAACTCAAAAAGGCTCTGTATGGTCTGAAACAAGCACCTCGTGCTTGGTATGACAGACTGAGCTCTTTTCTTTTAGAAAATGGTTTTATGAGAGGTAAAATAGATACTACTCTTTTCAGAAGAGAAGTTGGCAAAGATTTCATTATAGTTCAAATTTGTGTAGATGATATTATCTTTGGAGCTACTAATGAATCTTTGTGCAAGGATTTCTCTGACTTGATGAAAATCGAGTTTGAAATGAGTATGATGGGAGAACTTAAGTTCTTCTTAGGACTTCAGATCAAACAAGATAACAAAGGGATTTATATTCATCAACAGATATACAAGGGAGCTTCATAAGAAGTTCAAAATGGAAGACGCTAAACCAATGAAAACACCTATGCATTCTTCCAGTCTCTTAAGCAAAGACGAATCAGATAAACCAGCAGATCAGACGATCTACAGAGGTACGATTGGCTCACTTCTTTATCTCACAGCCAGTAGACCTGATATTATGCATAACGTCTGTCTGTGCGCTAGATTTCAATCAGATCCTAGAAAGTCTCATCTTAAAGCTGTTAAAAGGATCTTACGTTATCTAGTGGGAACCACTAACCTCAGTCTGTTCTATAAGAAAAATCAAGATTTCAGGTTAGTAGGATTTTGCAACGCAGACTATGCAGGAGACAGAGTTGAATGAAAAAGTACAACTGGAGGATGCCACTTCTTAAGGCCCTATCTCATCTCATGGGCAAGCAAGAAGCAGAACTCTATTGCTTTATCTACCGCAGAAGCAGAATATGTGTCTGTTGCAAGTTGCTGCTCACAGCTGCTATGGGTAAAATATCAGTTAGAAGATTACTGTAGTTATGAAAAAAAATCTACCTGTATATTGTGACAATACTAATGCAATCAATTTATCTAAAAATCCCATACAACTTTCTAAGGCAAAGCATATTGAAATCAGATATCATTTCGTTCGTGATTATGTTCAAAAAGGTGTTTTTGATATTAAGTTTGTAGATACAGATCACCAATGGGCTGATATATTTACAAAGCCTTTGTCTGAAGATCATTTTGTCTGTATAAGGAATCATCTGCATATGCACATGCTTTCAGATTAAACATTAGCATTTTACCATACTATACCCTTCGTCTAACTTTCTCTTCTTTAATCTGTTGGAACTAATGTGTGTTCAGGTATACAGACGTTATGGTGCCCACGTTCTCAACGGTTATATGTCTTTTCATTTTTTCTCTCGAAACGTGCGCCGCCCCTTTTGCCATGATGAGACAGTTTTCGAAAAGTTTTTAATAGTATTAAAACTGCTCTTTTTATGACGTTCTCTCTCCTTTCTCATCTCTGGTATAAAAGGATGAAGTGCCTAAAGAAGAAGGTTCTTTTGATCTTCCTTATCTTTCTGAAAAACTCTGGGTTTCTCAAAGATTTCAAAGATCAAAACTTTATCATCTCTTCTTTCTAAAACCTAAAATCTTTCTGAGAACAATGGCACCAAGGATGCAAACCGCATCTTCTGCTACTCCACTCATGCGCAATGTGGACGAAGCAGTTGCAACTTTTCCAAAGGAGCTTTTCATTCCTGGAAAGTGGGCGAGTCTGAACGAACTTTCAAAGGAGGGCTTTGACGTTCAGGACATGTTCACTAGGGCTGGGTGGACCAACTTTGTTGGTAAACACAATGTTTGGTACCATGGTCCCTATGCCCTCTTCTGGGGGACAACGAAGATGGAAGACGTCCAATGCATCAAGGGGACGATTGGTCAGACGGAAATGGAGATCAGCCCTGCAACCATAGCTAAGGCTATTGGTTGTGCTAAAGTGGGTTTGGTCTTTGACAAAGATTGGGAGATGACCATCACCCAAGAAATGGTGGACAAGCTTCTCTATGACGGGGTAAGGCCTACAGACGAAGACCCCAAGAAGAAAGTTATAGCACTGAAGAGCTTTCTTAGGTCTGCCAACATGACTAATGTATGCAGAGTCATTCATAACATGCTGTTCAACATCGTGATCCCAAGGACAGGGTCAAGGGACCACATGAGTGAAAGGGACAGATTTTGCATCTACAACATTGTTATAGGAGAGAAGATCAACCTTTCAGATCTAATCTTCTATCATCTAGAGCAGCCCTTCAAGGACAGATTCTCCACAAAGAAGCAGAAGAACCCCATCCCTTACTGCATGTTGTTCACTCAACTCATGAGGGATGCTGGTGTTAATTTGTCTGAGTTTGATGCATCTGAAGGAGTTACCCAGGTGACAGGAACAACTTTTGTGAGAATGGGAATAGCTCACAAGTTTCATGAATGGGTAAAGAAGCAAGGCACCAAAGTAAAGAAGGAGCCTATGGAGGAATCAACAGATAAACCTGCGTCTGTTTCAAAGGAACAGGCACTACCCAAGCCCAAACCCTCACACACGAAACCAACCACCAGACGCACCCAACCTCTCTCTGACCAACCCAAAAAGCCTACACAACAACCATCCTCAGACCCTCCCTCATCCTTAAAGAGAAAGGCTTCAGACACTCCATCTAAACCAATCCCTGAACCACCTCTCAAAAAGCCTTTCACTAGAGCTACAAAAATCCGCATCATTACCAAAGCCAAACTCACCACCTCACCAGAACCAACGCAGATAACATCTCAAATCGAAACTCAACCTGCACCCTCCCAAACTCAAGAATCATATGTTAAGATTCTTGATGCAGCTACCTCTGAGCCCCAAATCTCTCCTTCACCCAAACCTCACACCTCTCCCAAATCCAAGCCTTCACCCAAACCTAAAACCTCATCTTTTCCTCCTCCAGCCAACAAAAAGGAAGCAGCAGCCGTTAGGAAAGCTCAGGAGCTTTCAAGGAAAGAAGCTGCCAAAAAGGCTAAGTTGGACAAAAGCCTTGAAGCAAAGGAACAAATTGAGTTGGAGCAATCTGTAGTAGAATCCATGAAGACTCTATCAGCTGAAGAGCTGAAAAGGAAGGCTGATGAAGAAGCTTCAGTCCCTTCAGACAAAGCTAAGGAAGACGCTGACATGGCAGAGGGTGTTCTTAAGTCTATTAAGACTCTTTCTGAGGGAGAACAGAATAGAACAGCCATAGAGGATCTAGGGCGTATTGAATCTGCCCTAGTTCAAACAGCAGTAATTGCATCTACAAAAGAGGCCAACAAACAACTAACACTTCAGACGCTCACTGTTGATGACGACGCAGACGAAGCTAAAATCGAAGAGCTAAACAAAGCCCTTCTACAATCTTCACTAGAAGCAAGTGCATAAGGTCTGAAAATTGGAGAAGATCTTGTAGAGACCGATGATTCTGGCCCACGTGCCATCTACAGACCAGTCACTAAAGAGGATGAGCGACGAGTAGATGAGCACTTAGCACAATCAAACACAGACCGTGCCTCAAGGCAGATGGTCATCTATGGTGGCTCATCATCTGAACCCACCTCTGCACCTCAGACTTAGACATATGAAAAGTTGCAGACTCTAACTGAAGACAAGTTGTTCAGATGCAGAAGGTACGCTGCAAAGGCCACTCTCTCGCTAGGATACATTTATGGAAGTCTGGCCCTAGACTTTGCTCCAAAGTACAGAGGCTATGACTGGATTATCAGACGCAGCCCCAACATCCCTCTTCCTCCAGTGCAACCACCATCAGACCCCGATGTCAATGTTCGCTACTGTCGTGGGTGGAAGTGTCCCAGAGTCAATGAATAGGAACACTGCAATAGGGAATGGAGAAGAAAGGGGATCTGCACAGATGAGGATCAAGCTTTCCTGCTTGATTCCATCAACTTCGTTGAGTTATGAAAGAAGGGTGTCCTTGGAATAAATCCTTTCATTCTTCCCAACTACGAAGTGCTACCAGAGGAGGAACTGGCTGCGCTCTCATGCTATCAGGAGGAACCTTATTTCAGAATCTTTCCTCCACGACAGACAAAAGCACCAGATTTAAACTCCATTATCTTCGAGCATAATCTGCGTGGCAGATGCAGCTATCCACCTGGAGCATCCATCTGGAGAAGACTCTCAGTGCTCACCGACGAGGTTCCCTTTTATGAGCCTGTTAATCTGCAACAGATGATGGATCTGCAACAGATGATGGATCTGCTTACATACCTCAACATGATTCTTCCCTGGAATCATGCTGGGGCAGATCGCTCTGTCTACTCTAAAGATATCAATTTGGACGACCCTGAAGCAAGTCCAACCTTCAGTCTTTGGGAATCTTCAGACTACTCTGCAGAGCTAAGGATGAAGCTGCAGACGTACAAGGAAGAAATCAAAAAAAGGTAGAACTCTTTAAGGCAGATTCAACGTCGAGCACAGACGATGCCCCACTTCTTAGGCACACAATTTTGCTATGTGGCCTCCTCTCAGACCCAATTCAAGCTTGTTGTGGATAAGGTCATTCCCATACTTCCAATCTTGAATTATAAGGGTAAAGAGAAAATTGAAGAAGATGATGACTCTCCTCGGAGGAATATTCTAGTACGCAGAGGCAGGCCCTTCAGATGGGAGATTGAAGCCATCTATAAAAAGCCTGCTACTACAAGAACATCTGAAGATCTACAGCCTCCTATAGACGGGTACCACTTGAAGATAGGCAGATGCTACTAGTGCATCAGACATCAAGGGTTTCTCTCTACATCAAGTGCCTCCAAGCTCATGCCCTGGAAGACCAAGTTCTTTTATCAATCTGACAAGGACTTTTCTTTCATCGTCGAACTTCCATTTTCAACTTTCTTCTTTGATAAGCTTATTCTGGGTATAGTGGAAGACCCAAACGAGATCATTGAATCATTCAGACCCTTCATCTCAGAAGAACAAGTTCATGATCTATACACTAAACTGTGGGCAACCCGGAAAGCCCTGCGTCAAGCTTTAGAGGACAGGAAAGCACTGGAGGCTGACTATATAAATAACATAGTGAAATTTTGAATAAGTTCGTGCATTGCACGGGCTAAAACACTACTTATTTATTAAATGAGGAAAAGTTAAATAGTATATCTTATTTTTTAAGATATTTAATAGATTGTTGAGTCATAAGACGAATCAGGACCCTCAATTATTTTCATTATATGCAAAACAAATATTAAGTAAAAAGATTGCGTCTGATAAATGCCAACAGACGAAAATGTTGTATCTGCGTCTGTAAGATACAGATGATACGCAGATAGACGCTATAGTCTGAAGAAGCATTTAAAGGCATAGTAAATACACTATCATTTTGTTATCTGTTTTTCAGGGAATGTTCATAGAACATCCTCTTAGGATTTGTCGAAGTGCATAAAACGGAATAGAAAGAAGAGTCAAAGTTTCTGAAGCTTCCCACGCCTCAAAAGACGCGCTACAGCTAACAATTAGTACTTGTCTGAACAAGCGATGTGACCACTGCAGCAGAAGGATTTGGAGTATATCTCAAGAAAGATAAGCAAAATACTTTATCAGCTCATAATGAGTAGTTGGTGACAAGCATTTAATGCTCGCATTAAATGCCCTCAACCACCCTCCTTCAGATGATGGTCAGACGTAAGAAAGAAGACCGTTTAGAGACAACTGTTACTTCCTCAGCAAGTGTATATATAGAAGAAGATTTGAAATACTAAACACACATGAACTAAATTCAAATTCAATCATTCTTTCAAACCTTCATTCTTTTTGTAAAGAGCTCTCAAACCACTTTGTATATCCTGAGAGAAAAAGACTTAGCTCTTAATCTTGTATATTCGTCTGTAACACGATAGCTCTAAAGCCTGCGCGCCCTTTGTAAAAACAAATCCAGTGATTTGTTTTAGAGCCAGAAGTGGCTTGGTAGTAAAGAATACTTAGGTTTTAGCTTGGAGAGGTTAAGTGTGAAATACTACTTGGGTGAGCCAGAAGTGGCAGTGAAAAATACTTATAACTTGTGATAAGTTATTGGAACTTGGTGGTTTGCCAAGAACTGGACGTAGTCTAGGGGTGAGACGAACTAGTCTAAACTCCTATGTTGTCTTTCTTTGTCTTACATCTCTTATAACTACTTCGAACTGACTTTGGGTTGTGATTAAAACCTATTTCGTTTAAAAAGACATTCATCTGTTGAGTTATCGTCTATTGAAACGTTTTTCTTAAACCTTATATATCTGATCAAACGCTACACTCTGTTTATAAAAGTTTGCGAAAATTTTTATAAGTCACAATTCAACCCCCCCCCCCCCCCCCTTCTTATGACTTTTGCCTTTATATAGATCCTTCTTTAATTTAATATTTATAATTTTCATCTTTTATTTATCATTTAAGATTTTTATACTTATAGTAAAAAATGTATGAATATGTTAAATTTTTTTAAAACTTTTCTACATGTTTCAAATTGACTGCATGTTAATTAAAAAATTTATAGTAAAAATTTGACTACATGTTACTTAAAAAATTACTACAAGTAAATTGAAATTCAAGCTTAAATAATCCAAACATAACATTAAAAGCATCCAAACATAATATTAAAAACAAGCAAACATAAAATTGATTCATCCAAAATCAAGTCATAAATAAACAACATTATAAAGATAATTATAGTTTATGGAAAATATAAAATTATTTTTTAATAGAAAAAAATTATATATATATATATATAACATAATCATTTACTTAAGATATTTTAATTATATATATATATATATATATATATATATATATATATATATGTGTGTGTGTGTGTGTGTATGTATATGTTAGGTGCAGGGCGGGGCGGGGTGGGTACTATAGTACCCGTACCCGCACCCATCCCCGCCAAAAATTCGTAGTCCCCAGTCCCAGCCCCAATAAGCGGGTATTTACCCGACCTGCTTGCGGATATTTTTGCGGGTACCCGTAGGGTCCGGGGTACACTTTGTCATCCCTAATCGATAGCTAATGAAGAATTTCACATAAATATAAGCAAAATCAATAAAAAAAATATAATATAAACCATAATTATTGTATAGTAAACTTATATTTTTACTTATTTTGGTCTTACTTATGTGAAACTCTTCCTTCCATGTGATTATTCTTCTTCACCTTTGTAATTGTTTATTGAAATGTAATATTAAATATAAATAATTTATTATGTTATTATTTTTATTTTTGATATATTTATATTTAGAATATTTTATATGAGTTTAATTTTTACGTATTATCAATATAAAAAAATTTACACTGTCAATCAATAATAAATGACTTTTAATGTAATTATTATTGTTAAAAACAACAAACTTACCCTATATGACGATTTGTGATTAGATGACAATGTAAAAATTATTTACACTTTCAATGCATGCATTATTTATTCGACAATATTTAATTATATAAAATCATTAATATAAAATTATTTTTATATTTAACAATATCTTATTGAATATATTCTACAATATTTATCTATGAAATATTTGCTTCACACTATAAAAGTAAATGTAAAACTCGTATCTCATTATGTAAAACTTGTATTTTTTTTACTCAATAATATATAATTTGAAATCACATTGCTATTTTGTTGGAAACAATTTTTTATTATTGGGTCAAATGTTCAGTTGGCATTTATTTTTCCTTTAATGAAAGACACATGATCATCACTTTCTATATATTATTATGCCAAAATTCTTATTATGGAAGACCCTTTTTTAGGATATGAGATGTGCATAACTTAACCTAGTGGTATGAAAAATAAAGACCCAATTTTGAGAATCCAAGTTCTTATATTTTAATCAAAATTAAATGAATACTAAAACTAAGAAGCTAGAAGCTATATAAAAAATTATATAAAAGTCCAACTTGATAATTTAATATTTTTTAATGATAAAATATTATTAAATTTTCTTGTAGATATTATTATCCTTATATGAAAAGTGTTCATATCTGACAAATATATTAACTATTGGTTAAAATTAATTACTCCAATAATTTGAAATGTCAAACTCTATTAAGAAACAAAAATAATAATTAGAATTATAATATAATTTATTAAAAGTCCTATTTAGTAATTTACATTATATTAAATATTAGAGACGGCATATCAATAATATGTTGGCATGCCACTTGATTAACTATATCAGTTATCATGTTGGATTAAATTCTATTTAACAAAAACTCAAAAAAAATTATATTTAACAAATGAGCATACCCTCCTAAATCCTAATGCATTTGTAGAACAAAAATGTCACAGACTCACAGGAAGGGGTGTTCATAAACCGATCCAAAAAATTGAAAACCGAATAAACTGAAAACCGAATGGATCAAAAATTTGAAACACCGAAATTTTTTATTGGATTGGATCGGATTTCGGATTTGATCTTCAAAACCGACCCAATCCAATCCAAACCGAACTTTTATATATGTATATTTTTTTATTCTTAAATTGATAATATCACTCATGTATATATTTGTATTTCTTATATATTTGTAAAATTATTACATAATTTATACCTATTTATAAAAATATTTAATTAAAGATAATTTTTTTCTAACTATTTGAGTTAAGATGCATAAATATAATTATCAAGTTATAAAAAATATAGTTTTGATATAGTTATACAATGACGTATAAATAAAATATTTGATCTATTGAATTATTTTTTATTATATATATTATATATCTTACTATTTATTTAATATTTTTTTAAAAAAATAAAATTAAGATTAAAATCGAAAACCGATCCAATCCAAACGGCTTTAAATTGGATCGAATCGGATCGGATTAAAATCTTGAAGAAAATCGATTGGATGATGAATTAGGAAAACCGAAGTGATTGGATCAGATGATATTTTCCTTCAAAACCGATCCAATCCAATCCGCGAACACCCCTACTCACAGGCTCACAGCTGCTCTCTTTAATTGTGAAGAACCCCAAAAAATGGCTCTAGCTCCTTCGTTGGATACACCAAATCCCACCATTCCTCCGACTATAATGAATAATAGATAGATAGATAGATACCAGCGAACCATAATATGATGTAACTTGCAAAACACAAAACAAATAGTGAATAAATTCATTAGATTGTTTGAATATGTAACTCAAAATAATTGCATTTTTTCTTTTGGATCTTGGCTTAGTGCCTAAAAGCCCATTGATCAGGTCCATCTTGGAAAAAAGTTCAAAAGTGCAATAAACACCTATAGAAGCCAGGCAATTACTTAATGCACCTCTTTTTTCTTGGAACACCCCAATGGAAATAATAAACCACCTGCGCAAACTCTTTTGCCCTTTTTCCCTTTTATTTTGAACTCTTCCTTTATTCCTTACCTCCAGCGTACCTCATCCTCCAAATAACCCTAACACCTCTCCTTTTCATTACTTCAGCGCCGCGGCACCCCATCTTCGCTACTACACCTCAAATTTTTGTTGCTTCTAGCTCCTCTCCCTACTCAGTTTGTTCGTTTTGCACATCGCACCCCATTCTTCACTGGAGCGTCATCTACATTGACGAGAGCTGTCTTTCGCGTCCTCAACCTCTGCCATTGAAGCCACGATAGTAAGTGGTTTGTTTGGTTAAATATTGGTGGTTTTTTTGCTTTTAGGATTGACAGATTGCATAATCCGTAAAAGGGAAATGTGGAGTTGTACTACGGAATATCCATTTCATAACATAACAAGATATATTACGGAATGAGTAATCCGTAATATGTCTTGTTATGTTACAGAATGGCTATTCCGTAGTACACCTCCACATGCCCTTTTACGGATTATGCAATCCGGAATATTTAGGGAATTCCGAAAATGTAATATGGAATACCCATTCTGTAATACATTGTTGTATTACGGAATGGGTACTCCGTAATACATTTCCAGAATTCCCTAAATATTCCGGATTGCATAATCCGTAATAAATTAAAATTCCATAATTTAATTTGTAATTGTATAATTTAATTTGTAATCCATAAGAAATTAATTTGTATAATTTAATTTGTAATCCGTAAGAAATTAAAATTGTATAATTTAATTTGTAATTGTATAACATGATATTTAACATAATTTAATTTGTAATTGTATAATTTAATTTGTAATTGTTTAACATGATATTTAACATAATTTAATTTGTAATTGTATAGGAAAAAATTAACGAGGGGTGTGATGCCTTGTTCAAAAAAAAAGGCAAAGGTTTAATTAGGATTTCACACTTAACATACAGCCATTAGGTAATATTAAATTATTTATGTGTGACAAAATTTCTCTGTCATTGTTCTTATATACATTTACACATCATTTAGTTGTGGTTGTTATATATTTGATTTGATATTTGTGCAGAAATGACACTCACTAGAGGTGGGAGTGCCAATTGGTCCCAACGTGTGAGACCCACTGCATCTACACGCAGGCGTTGTAGACGAGCTGTTGATGTTGTTCAGCATGAGGAGAATGAGGAGATGGAGCAACAGGAGGAGCCAAAAGCAGCTGATGTTGTTGAGTTTGGTGGCTGGCCTGAGGACACATCAGTCCTCACATTATATGCTGATCACGTAGCCTAAGATTTGTGGCAGGGATTGGTATACATCTTTCCATAATTTATTTTAATAAATAATACATGTTTTTTTTCATTTATTCATTAATTTTAATTATTTATCATTTGTAATTACTTGTAGGATCGGGGTGAGTTAAAGGTGGTATCACACAGACATAAGTTGAGAGCCTTTGGCCCCCCACACGAGAAAATAAAGGATGTGGTGAAGGATTTTGGCTTATTCCCATTGACTGAATGTAGTTATGAAACTACAGATAAGGGATTGTTGTGTGCTTTTGTTGAGAAGTGGCATAAGGATACCAACACATTCCATTTGCCCATCGGAGAGATGACAATCACACTTGATGATGTGTCATCTTTGCTACATATCCCCGTTATTGGAGCTTGTTACAGTTACACTCGTTTGCATGCTTCGAGTGCTAATCCCGTGTTGATGGAGTTATTAGGAGTGTCATTTGAAGATGCAAATGCAGAGACCAGATTCACGAGAGGGGGACATGTGCGCCTAAGCTTTTTGTGGGACGTGTATGCTGAAATGTAGAGAAATACACTAGAAGGGGGGTTGAATAGTGTATTTAAAATTTCTTTGGAAAACTTTAGCTAATGTGAAGATAGTGTATCTTTACGTTTTACAGAAACTTAGTAGTAAAACAGAAAAACAAGCTATCGTCCAGCCGATTAAAAAACAACAGTCCAAAGAAACTACTCTTCTTCTTTTTCGTTTAAATACACGTAATAGATAAACTTAGATAAAAGGTGTATAGAAACCTTTTCGTAATATGTTGAAGAGATAGTTTAAAAGAAATGCAAGTAAGCTAGAGAGCGAGAGAATAGAATACTTAGTTTTATACTGGTTCACTCAACTGAGCTACGTCCAGTTCTCCTTCAAAAACTTTTGAAGGGTTCTACTAATCAAAATCTGATTACTCTCAAGTATTCTAACCTTGCCACTTCTGGCTACAAGTATTCTCTAGGCCACTTCTGGCACACCCTTAATCTCCCCTTGAGATTAAACACAATAAACAAACAAAAGTATTCTTTAACACTAAGCCACTTCTGGCTTTCCAAACAGAATTGTTTGATTTTGTAAGTAAAATTTAACTCTCACTGAGAGGATATTACAATAATAATGAGTATATAGACTTGCTTAGCAAAGCTAAGATGAATGCTCTTTTCGCTTATGATCGTTCAGTCGTTTTGACAGGGATTCAGCTCTTTATCAATTTTCGTCAGTCTGATATGTGAGCTCATTCTTCTATATATAGGAAGCTTGTTGAAAGATATCCGTTGAGGGATCTGTTCCTTTTCCAAGAGCGATTCTTTCTGTAGCATATGGCCATTGTCACATTTTGACTTAGAGTGAAGTGATGGAAGTGACAGCCGTACTTGTAGCGCCTCTCCTACTCGTACTTTTCTGCAGAGAGAAGCTTCTTCTTTTCCTGTTTAGTACTATTCGAAAAGATAAAAAATAATGGCATGTTAAAATATGAGAGAGTGAACGTTGCCTTATATCATAGAAAACATATTTTCAAGATAGTAACAACAGTGAGTGTTATTCAAGCGTTGGACGCTTGCTTTCACAGGAGCATTGGACGCTGCCTACAGGGTTCTTTATAAAACACATTTGGACGTTTTCTTTATTAAAACATACAGTCCAGGTTTGAGAGATACAATACCATTGCGGGATTGGACGATGTAATTCCTATAACACTCAAACTAGATCATTAGATACTTCAAAATTTATCCTTTAGTTATTATCATCAAAACCGAAACAGGAGGAGTTGGACATCGTCCAAGGTCTTAGAACCTAACATATGCAAAGAAGTGCTCCACGATGCAATGGACGCAGGCTGCTAGAGCATACTTGTTGCATCTAGTGGGGTCTACCATCTTTGCTGACAAGAGTTTCAGCGTTGTTAGTGTGAGATTCTTACCGCTTCTCCGTGACCTTCAGTTGTGCGGGGGATATGCATGGGGTGCAGCTGCACTGGTTCATATGTATGAGCATCTTAGTGATGCCAGTTTTGCTAAGACAAAGCAGGTCGATGGTTATGTTACTCTTATAGAGGTAACTACTAGTATGTTACCTATGTTATATTTCATGTGTATAAACTAAACGTATTTACCATAATTTTTGCTTTGTTGTTTTTGACACAAGCATGGATCTACGAGCATTTCCCTACTATCGAGTTGAGGATACTAGCTAAGAAATACACTGAGTCATTACCACGATGCAGCCGTTGGGTGCCTGGGAAGTTGTTATCGATCAGCCATTATCGTTCACAGTTGGATGAGCTGACCACAGATAAAGTTTCTTGGAGGCCATATGACGAGCATCGTGTAGTTTGAGCATTTGAGTTGATATCTTTATTCTCTGGATTCATTAGATGGGGCTCTGACATGCATTTTCATTTTCCAGAGAGGGTATTATGCCAATATGGTTATACCCAGACTATTCATCGACACCCCAATGTGTTGGCAGTTGTTTATCCATCCGCAGGAGAAGTTGATGAGAGGTGGTTGCATTTTGCAAATCACTTGATCAGGTCGTGAGAGCAGGCGGTGGATCCCTCATATGAAATACAGAGAGATACACTAGAAATGAAGATAGTATATCTTAAGTTTTACAAGAACTTAGTAAAACAAAAGATTATACTATCGTCTAGCGGTTCAAATGCAACAGTCCAATGAAACTGCTTTTTCTCATTTTTCGTTAGAACACACGTAAGAGATTATTGTAGATAAAATGTGTAAAGAAACACTTTCGTAGTATGTTGAAGAGATAGTTTAAGAGATATGCAAGTAAGCTAGAAAGCGAGAGAATAGAACACTTAGTTTTATACTAGTTCACTCAACTGAGCTATGTCCAGTTCTCCTTCAAAAACTTTGAAGGGTTCTACTAATCAAGATCTGATTACTCTCAAGTATTCTAACCTTGCCACTTCTGGCTACAAGTATTGTCTAGGCCACTCCTGGCACACCTTTAATCTCCCCCTGAGATTAAAACAAACCCAAGTATTCTTTAACACTAAGCCACTCCTGGCTTTCCAAACAGAAATGTTTTAGTATAGAAAGAAAGAGTAACTCTCACAGAGAGGATATTACAATAAACACGAATACACAGAATCACTTAGCAAAGCTAAGTAGAAAGCTCTTTTTGCTTAAGTGTTGATCATCCAGTCATTTTGACAGAGTTTCGGCTCTTTTTCAATGTTTTCGTCACTTTTTGATGCAGGAGTTGATTCCTCTAGTTATAGGAAGTTTGGTGTAAAGTATCCGTTGTGGGATCTGTTCCTTTGCCAAAAGCGGTTCTCTCCAAAGCATGTGATCGTTGTCACATTTTGACTTGGGGTGGAGAGATAGAGGAGACAGTCGTACATGTAACGCCTCTGCTACTTGTACTTTTTCTGCAGTCAGAAGCTTCTATGTTCCTGTTCAATACTATTCGAAAGTTCAAATAGATTTTCATGTTATAATGAGAGAGAATAATCGTTGCATAGCAAAGAATCTTCATCGAAAACGTATTGTTATATTATATTAATTTTAAGATAGAAAACATAGTGTGTAGCTTATACAGACATTGGACGCTCGCTTTTACAAGAGCTTTGGACGCTCGCTTTTACAAAAGCATTGGACGCTCGCTTTTACAAAACATATCTGGACACTTTCCTTATTGAAACATAAAGTTGAGGTTTGAGAGATACAATACCATTGCGGCATTGGACGACGTAGATCCTATAACACTCAAACAAGACCATTAGATACTTCAAAATTTATCCTTTAATTGTTATCATCAAAACCAAAATCCGAGGGGTTGGACATCGTCCAAGGTCTTAGAACCTAACATCATATTGTGCCCCAGGGTACATGGAGTGGTACTTTAGGATCTCCCACCCAATTGTGGACCCATCTAATGCGGGTCTCCATCATATAGTCCCACCGATGATACCAAACAACAGACACGAGCCCAAGCATATGGTACAAGAGGGAAAATCTAGTAGCCATGCAAATACCATTGCTATTGTAAGTACTTATTTTAGTTATTGTTATCATACATTGGTAATTACTTGTGACAATAATATGTGATCTATTTGTTATGTTTCTATGTTCATAGGTTGTATGTCGTAGGATAGCTGGACAGTTATAGCATATGATTGATTTAAGGATGGTGACTGAAGGCATTAATGCCTAGGATGCCACACACGCAGCATTATTGTTAGCTCAAGGGGTCACCGAGGAAGGAAATGTTTATAACAGG
This sequence comes from Pueraria montana var. lobata, assembly GCA_026413185.1. NCBI lineage: Eukaryota > Viridiplantae > Streptophyta > Magnoliopsida > Fabales > Fabaceae > Pueraria > Pueraria montana. Next base: position 78,802,728 of record CM048646.1, on the reverse strand, counting down.
AGAGATTGCGGAGGTAGGAGAGGTCATGGTGGCCAACAAGGTCGGACAAAGAGACAATGAATTACTCATTTGTGTTTAATGTATTAAGTTGTTGAAATTGGACAACGGTTGTTTTAAGACATGACTATTGTATGAAGTTAATGATGTCGGTACTTTAAGGCTTCTATGCCATTGTTAGTTTATGATCTGAATGACATGGTTGTCATGTAATGACATGTTTAGACTTTTGTTGGTACTTAAAGGCATCTATACCATGTGTTGGTACTTAAAGGCTTCTACACCATTTGTTATATTACTAGTACTGTCTTATGTTCATTTATACAGGTAAATGCACTGTTGTAAGATGTCCATATTTTAGGGGAGGTTCTGCCAAATTTTTGGAAGCAAAATGTTAACATTTTGATAGAAAAGTATCATTCAACTCAAATAACTAATCAAACATGTCATCTAGTAACAATCACAGCTAAGTACATTGTCTTTTAAGCAACACAACTTTATAAAGTACAAATAACTAATCAATCTTCTGCAATGTTCACATAATCACGTGTCACCCCAATTAATTATACGAATTGTTGCATTCGTCCAATGTAAGGAGAGACCCATGCTTTGGCAATAGGATGGCAATATATAGACCACAACACATCAGCATTTGGTATCGGACAACGATCTTGCAAAAAAACCTGCATAATAATAAATACCTGCAAGTTAACATGGGTATTTTCTTAACAATAGTTATAACATAATGTGAGAATGTACCCAATGGTATACCTGTACAAAATGATTGCCATTTACATGGCCTAAACATATCATACGATGAACTAAGCTATCTGTGGGAGGTTGAGTTCTAACAGGGAAGAATGTGATGCTTTGTTTTTGTGATAAGAAAACAAGTATCACATTATACCTAGATGCAATAACATATCCCATGTCTGGTATAGTCATCCATTTTTCCACAGATGCATGTTCATAGTCAAGTTAGTTTAATGGAACTAATTATAAGACATAAAGGTTAAATTTCACAAGTGCAAGTAATATTATTTTACCACTAAAAGATCATCAACAAGCAATGATCGCTTTAGTTGCTCAGAACGCTTATAACCTCCAAATATAGTGGCATACTCATCACGCCACTGCCCAAGTTCTTTATGCAAATCATTACGCACTAAGGGCCAAGAGTCTTCACCTATACCTAGTAGTCCCGCAACTGCACGGTAGTCACAATGTCCATCAGCTTTGACATCAACAATATCCAATATATATGGGTGCATAATTACATTAAATTGATCGATCATGGGAGGCTTTCTTTGGCGTCTTGTTTGCTGAGACGATCTTTGGAAGACCTCAAAGTGGATGAGTTGTCATGCATAAAATGTAATGTATCCACATGCTCAAAGTATGAAGGGTCACGCTTAGTTGACCTTTCCAATTTAGCTGCATGTCCCTTTTGTGAACCCTTAGTCTTAACCTTCTCAGTAAGTGGACACATAGAAGTCATCTTAGAGAATGCAATTTCGCGAAGTTTGCTTTTTATAGTCACTCTCCCACCAATGTCAACCTCTTTAAAACGTTTAAGTATGACATCAACTTCTTGCTGCACACACAATTTTGCATTTTCCTCATTAGACCCATGTCATTAAAGCTAAGTCTGGCCCAAAAAATATGAACTGCGTTAAGTGGTATGCTACCCACGACATACCTAGCTAGTTCACAACCACATGAGAGACCATGTGTGGTTCTTACTATGCATCCACAACGAGCACTATCAACACCAACAAACCTAACTCCATCAAACTCATTTGCAATATGATTCAACGCATACCTTGAAACAAATCCGTGCACTCTCTTATACAATGTCACATTGAAACTATGACCTACGACATTAATGTTATTCTCAAATGAGCCTTTTATTTCAATATGTTGTAATGTGATCAAGTTGTGTAAAGGCAAAAGTCACAAGAAGGGGGGTTGAATTGTGATTTACAAAAAATTTCGCAAACTTTATAAATAGAGTGTAGCGTCTGATCAAATATAGAAGTTTTAAGAAAAATGTTTCAACAGATGATAACTCAACAAATGAAAGTTTTTTAAACAAAACAGGTTTTAATCACAACCCAAAGTCAGTTCGAAGCAGTTATAAGAGATGTGAGACAAAGAAAGACAACACAGGAGATTATACTGGTTCGTCTCACCCCGAGACTACATCTAGTTCTGGGCAAACCACCAAGTTCCAATAACTTATCACAAGTTACAAGTATTTTTCACTGCCAAATCCTTCTGTTGCAGTGGTCACATCGCTTGTTCAGACAAGTACTAATTATTAGTTGTAGCGCGTCTTTTGAGGCGTGGGAAGCTTCAAAAACTTTATCTCTTCTTTCTATTCCCTTTTATGCACTTCGACAGATCCTAGGAGGATGTTCTATGAACATTCCCTACAAAACAGATAACAAAATGATAATGCATTTACAATGCCTTTAAATGCTTCTTCAGACTATAGCGTCTGTCTGCGTATCATCTGTATCTTACAAACGCAGATACAACGTTTTCGTCTGTTGGCATTTATAAGACACAATCTTTTTACTTAATATTTGTTTTGCATATAATGAAAATAATTGAAGGTCCTAATTCGTCTTAATTCGTCTTATGACTCAACAAGTTGTTCATGGCATCCCAACAATTACACAAGTCCCCTATGCTAGTTTAAAGCAACCTGTTTAAGCTCCAATGCTCAGACTCAACTCTGACAATAAATAAAGTTCCCCCCGTTAGAATCTTATACTTGCATATTTGTTTGAAAATGACATTATGTATAACAAATTCACATACCTGTTGCTTGTTGTATTCCCTAAGTGCATAACTTTATCTGTTCATGCCTTTACAAATCTTTCCTTGCGAGGCAATAACCATGTATTTTTCACAGTCAACAAAGAATGTCCATGGTGAACAAACAAGTTCAAACTTTGTGACACGGTCTTCATACTCATATTCAATCAGACAATCCATAACACTACCTCATGCATCCATCAGTTGGTCCCATGCCTCTTTGGGAGTCACGTATGTCTTGCACTTCGCTTTCACATTCTTGTCAATGTGAAAATGGCACAATAGATTACTAAACTCAGGAAAGACAATTTTCACTGCATTCATGAGCGCTATATCTCTGTCAATCACAAACACTTGAGGCAATCCATCAAGTCTCAAAAAAAGTCCTATCAGACTCTCAAGTGCCCAAACAAAGTTATCTTGTCGTTCAGCCTCTAAATACACAAAAGCTGCAGAAAAAGTCAACTTAGTAGGCGTCACACCAACAATCTCAAGTAACGGTAGGCTATATCTGTTTGTTTTGTACGTACTATCCATCATAAAAACTATGTTAAATGCATTCACCAACTTCACTGCATTAGGATGTGTCCAGAAAATATCACGAACAACTTCCAATGTATCATGGATTCTATGCCAATGAATATACATATCACGCTCAAGTAGCTTAATCAAATGTTGCATTTGTGTCCTTGGGCCTCTTTCACCATTCCAATACACAGTCCTTGCATTATATACTTGTTTTATTGTAGTCACATTATTTTCATTGTGATCTTTCAATGTGACGAGATTATTTCTTGGTTTGACCATATTATTCATCATATCAACGAGCATTGTCTTGTCCTTACATGTTAGACGACCAGCATATGGATGGCCAACCAATGTGTTAGCTAAATCATGATTATGAGACCCACACAATAACTTCAATGTCCATCCTTCACCATTCTTAAGTGGTGTTCCTCTCAATCTAAAGGGACAATCACACTTTCTTGTCCCAGTCACCGTGCCCACTACATTTTTTTTTTTTACCTATACTTTCCACCCCTCTCACAGCCCAACAAAACAAATGTCTTCCTTCCAGGTATCCCATTTGATATGTCTAACCTCAAAATCACAATGACAAAACCCATCTTAAATGCAACCGCTCGAGCCCATTTTAGTAACTCATCACGAGTGGGAAACACCTGCATAATAAAACATACAACATCAGTATGCCTATTCACCTTTCCAATTTTTTCACTAAATAATTAAACAAAACAATTACCTTATTTGTGAATACATCAGTACATTCATCATCTTTTTTAATGTCTAGTCCATATTGCATCATTATATCTTCAGCCAGTGTCTGATCAACGTCCATGTCCACTTCATCCGACACCTTACTCATATAATGCTCCTCCATAAAATCTAATATTTCAAAAAAAAAATAAGAGTCAACTAAATAAACACAAAAATTCATCCAACAACTTGCCCACATTGTTACAAACAATAATTTAATTACCATTAACTAAACACGCATTGAAAAATACAATTTCAACTCATTGAAGTTAAATAGGTTAATCATAGCAAACGGAAATTTTTTTGAAAATTCCTAACTATATTACGGATTGAGAAATCCGTAAGAGAATTTACATTACGGATTGCTTAATTCGTAATTGTATTAAAAGACTTACGAATTGTATGATCCGTAATTGTTGTAATAGACTTATGGATTGAGCGATCCGTAATGTATATTCTATTACGGAATGTTCAATTCGTAATTCTATTACAACAATTACGGATCATACAATCCGTAAGCCTTGTAATACATTACGGATTATTCGTAATGTATTACAAGGCTTACGAATTGTATGATCCGTAATTATTGTTGTAATAGAATTATGGATTGAACATTCCGTAATAGAATATACATTACGGATTGCTCAATCCGTAATTCTATTACAATAATTACAGATTAGTCATTCCATAATCATTCTTATACAATTACGGATTAATCAATCCGTAATGCATAATTATGGATTGAGCATTTCGTAATGTATATTCTATTACGGATCCATCATTCCCCTAACATTGTTAAATGAATTACGGATTACTTGATCTGTATACCATTAAAAAAAAAACCTTACCAGATGAAGAACTTAAACAGAAACCTCGCCATCTACAAAGGAAGGAGGATGACAAAAGAACCTATGACACCTTCTTCACCTTAAATGGAAGATTTGTGGAAGTAAACACATCAACCATGAAGGCGGCAGAGTGGCAAAAAGAGAAGGAGAATGTGGAAGAACCACGAGACCTTACTCGAAGTTGCAGTGAAGAAGAATGGGGTGCAAAGGAGTCATCGACTTGGGAGAGACAGTGAGATAAAGAAGTCACAGAGTATAACATTATAATAAATAAGGGTATTATGGGAATATATAAAACTATGGGGTGCACCAAGAAAAAAGGAGGTGGATTAAGTAATTGCCTAGAAGCCAAGCAACCAAGTCAGTAAAACCATACCTAGCAACGACAGGCACATTACAACTGGAGGAAAATACATTAAAGGGGTTTTAACATTACCATTACACATTGAGAAATCATGTTCTGAATATAGTATAAATTAAAGGGATTTCACTCCAATAAGTTTCTTGAGTAGCAAAATTTATAGAGATCACGATCAACTATTGAAATGCAGTCTGAAATATTAGAGTAGAGCCCGCAAAGGTACAAATGAAAATACATAAAGGTCTCATTTCTATTGTAATGCCTTTTGCTTTGGAGACATATGACAGCAAACAGATTCACAATCAACAGGCAATCCCAAAATTTGGTGTTGTACATAATCTTTTAGACCATACATTAAAATTTAAGTTAAATCATATTTTATTTTATATTTTATTTTGAATAATAACAATTGCTATGATTTTTAAATTAAAATTAAATTGTACTCCCTCCGGTCCTTTTTATAAGAAACAAAAGAGTGTTCTTTCTTGATCCTAATTATAAGAAACATAGACCCACTTTAAGCTGTATTAATTGCTAGTTTTCTTTTTTACCCTTCATCTTGTGAAATCCACTAATGAGACACCTACTCATTTCTCATGCATTTGTTGGTCTATTAACCATACAAGTTAAACTTATTGGTGGAGGTGCAGTATCATTAATGTAACTACTACTTAAACCAATCAATTTAAGGGTACTTTTGGAATAAAATTAAAATTTATGACATTATTAATTATAACTAACTAACTTAACTATTTTTATTGGTCTTGACAATTTAGTTATTTGTTTCTTATATAAAGGACCAGAGGGAGTATTAATTATTATAATTATTTGGATGCTATTATTTTCAAATTCAATTAAATTTTATTTCATTTTAAATTCTAACAATACCATTTTCTTTAAATTTAAATCAAATTAAACTTTATTTTTATATAAATTTAGTTTATTAAATATAATAATAAATTGATTCTAAATTATATAATTAAATGATTATATATAAAAATGTTTATCCTATATATTTAGAGCTTGAAATAGTTATTTTATATAAACACTGATATAAAGGAATTTTTGTTTTTCTTTTCTTCTAATTTATTTATTTATTAAAAAATAAATAGCCTTATAATTAAATGGACAATCATCTAAAATCATTTTAATTTATTTATTTATTTATAATTTTAAGTTTTTAAAAAAATATTTTTAATTATAATAGTTTATTTAAGCATCCCCACACCCTATACTTTTTTTAAGAGAACCAACACACTATACTTGTTTATAGTTATACTAATTCAAAGTTGATTCAATATAAATTACAATTTATTATTATGGAACTGCCTCAAGTTCCGATCACTACTCTATGGCATAGTATTTATTTTATAAGCTCTATGGCATAATGAGTTAACAATTAACAAATTAGTCAATGAAATATTTTTTCAATACAAAATAAATTAATTAATTAAAACAAATTAACTACCAGCTACTTGCCATCTAAAATATTAGTGTAGGTTGTAGAGCCCACAAAGGTAACAATATATTAGAAAAAAGGGTCCTACTAATGCATTTTGCTTTTGATTTGGAGACACAACAGTAGTAACTAACATTCACAATACCAAGGGATAGGCATGGATTGGATATTTTAAAATGTAATCCACATCTATTTAATGGTTTAGATTTTAAATCCAAACAATTTAAATGAATATGGATTTTTAAAAATAGTTTGGATATTTGTAAAACTAGTTTGGATATTTTTTAAACCGATTTTAAACTGGATTTAAACCATAAAATTCAATTTGTTTTTTAAAACCAATTTTAAAATTGGTTTATGGTTTAAAACCAATTTTAAATAATGAGACAAATATAGATGTCATATGTAAGGACCTGACTTGTTGGGATTAGAACTTAGCTAGTTTAAATTTAAATTTTATAACTTTGTTTACTCAAAATCGATGAAACTATGGGGGTTTTTTTTCGTGATGATCGTAAACCTTTATTTCAATTTATAAAGTATGGAACCTGTCAAAGAAAAACAACTTATATGCATGCACTCACATAGTTACATACAGGTTGACCGCATGAAATGGCCTCGTCCGCAAGTACAGGATAGACCATTGATATGATCACTTTTCAACTATTAAAACAAAGATTAAAATCATAAATCAACATGGACATACAGGTGAGTACAAAAATTCTTAAACAAAAAAAATCAAATTTAAAATGAAACTTAAAAGCTTCATGTCACTGTCTGTCAGTACCTGCTACACGTTTTTCAAAGGGAATTAGGGTAGGGAATAGATAAAAACTCACAAGCATTAAAAGAAAAGGGTCCATGCATGTTCAAAATTCAGGGGTAAACATAAGAGTTTACAAAGTCATTGTTTTAATAATGGTTAGGTATAATACATTTCCTCCAATTAACTAACTAGTTCCAACCCAAAAACCTTTACTATTAATAAACTCTACCCATTCTTTATATCACGTACTAGAAATAACACAAGTCATTCTTACTAGGGGCATCTATCCAAGAGTTATTATTGTCCAAGTCCATGTGATCAAGGGGTATCCTTGTCACGACCCAAATTCCCTTCGTGACCGACGCACAGACCAATGCCTTAGTCTAGCAAGCCTTAATTGTGATTAAATCCAACTAAGAAAGCAAACGTAATGTAAATTTATAAAATCCACATTTTAAAGAATTTTGTACTGAAAATTCGACAAAACCTCCCCAAAATTATAGACATCCCAAAGTAGTATATAAATATGTAATATCATTACAAATAAATACCAACCATCACAGGACCTCACATAGGCCAACAGAATTACATATAACTATTACAATGTAACAGAGCCACTAAAAGAATTTAACAATCAAAATTTGAAAGTGACATGGGAATAGAAAACTCGATATCATTGTAAGACATTGAGCATGAAGCCCCCACCAGAATCTACAACAAACTCCTAGTAGAAGTACTTAAATTGAGACAAGCCTAATTATCTGAAAAGGAATAACGAGACGATGTGAGTCATCACTCAGTGAGTAAATAATTAAGAACGTGACAAGCGAAACATGACAATATTGGGTATAAGACAATCATAGGCATAAAGTCTGAAATTCACTAAATGAGTTAAATAAAATCAAAATATGATTATTTAAGTGGGGTATTACTCAAACAGAACAACAATAGACTTCCAGCCCAAAGATATATCTGAAAGATAGGCTCCCCGCCTAGAATATCAATGCCAGGCTCCCCGCCTGTAAGTAAATATCAATGTTAGACTCCCCGCCTAAAAAATAAGTCATGGCACACCAGGGCTAACGTCAGGCTAACACCTACTGCTATTAGCTGCAACGTTCTGAGAAAGTATTTTCCCCAAAAACTATTCATAATCTAAAATCACAATTTGTGTTTATAGAAAGTTTCCCAATCAAGATTCAACGGAGATTTAATAACTCCACTATACTTTTCAAATCTCAAATCAAGCAAATGATTCAACAATGAAACAATAATATCCAAACCATAGTGTCTCCAAAATCCATAAATTAAGAACTTCAATCTTCAAAATCATCATACGATAACATATTATGTATTTATATATATGACAAAACATATTATCATGTCCCTTAGAAAAATGATTATTTCGAGTAAATAGCTTCAAAAGTTTTCACTTTGTAACTATTTCATATAGAGATAAAAATAATAGAGGATCATACAAAATAACAAATTTAAGGAAATAGTTTAGGACTTGTTACAGTCCCCATTATTTAGTCACTAACTTTCTAAGATGATGGAGTTAAGGCCAATGACTGAGATTGGTGAGGTGTATGTGCACAATCTAGCATAGCATAAAATTAAATTAGAACCCCCCAAAAGTATCACTATAAATAATTTTTATTTCCTAATAACTCTAGAAGTTGCTAAAGTTCCCATATACAATTTCTTCTAATCCTTTTAACAAGTCTATAACATCCTAATATTCGTCTAATTTATTACCTGTATCAAAATATGGTTAAATAAGTAAAGAAAAATATACAAAATTCTCACCAAAATTTCAAGTGCTTGAAGAGTAGGTTATACTAACCTAAAACTTCATATTATCTCCAATAGACTTGACTAAAATTTCTAACTTATTAATATAACATACTAACAACATCCTACTCAAAAATAATTTGACAACTAAAAAGAATTTTTACCTCAAATAGAAGTGGGTGATCTTTTCCTTTCTAACTTGCTTACTCTTTACCTTTGTTCTACTTCCTTCTTCTCCTAACTTAACCTCACAGCTCCTTATATTCTCTCTACCTCTTTCTTCTTAACTATAAATAGCTTAATACATTGTTACTCTCCATTTTCTTTTTTTAAATTATATTTATGTACTGAGGAAGTGTTCACACTTAGATTTACTAATTGAATTTTGGGGACAAAATTGTTAAAAAGGAGGGAAGTAATGTAACATTCTTAAATTTTGAAAATCATATTTTCAAAGTTTAAGAATGTTAGAATCCTGATAAGAGAGACCCTCACATGGATTGTCTTGTTGACTTGACCTCTTTAAGTTATCCTCTATCTCGTTCAAATAGTGGTTGTCTCGCCATGTTGTCCGTCCATCTACTGCTTGATATCAAGCAGGGGCACAACCAAAAAAACAAACAGGGGGTGAGATATAAAGCTCGTAGGGGCATCACAACATAAGTATAATAGAAGTATAGGGATAAGTATGCTTTCCCAAATGACATCACCCCATCTACAAGTCTACCACCCAATAACCCACATATGACACAATCATAATATACTTAGCTGTTCAAATAACCATTTAAGATGTCATACAAGTATTGGAATTAGCAACCATACACACAATAAATGTACCACCATCATGATAAGGAGTGCACAAAAGAACTATCACTAGGTTTATGTGACCTGGGATTCAATACCATGATTTATTGGAATGTGCCTAGGGTTTAATACCAGGTCTTATTGAAATTTACCAGGGGTTCAATACCAGGATTTATTGGAATTTGCCTAGGGTTACTCGATATTCAACAAAGCACCAACATATATAATGCAATCAATTTCATATTAAAATAGATACATAAGGCCTTAAGAGTGTGTAAATAGTAAAGTAGTTAGGTTTCCTTAAGTTATAAACCACAGACATGACTCAACACATATAGGTTGTTGTCAATAGTCATATTTAAGCCTTAATAAAACAGAAGAAGTCGTTCAAGAATGTGTATCTTTAGTATCTCAAATCTCAAATTCACTTAGGCAATGCCAAATACAAAAAAATTGTTCCATATTTTTATTCATTAAACCTGTCTTAGTAGAAAAACTACTAAAAATTGTAGGGACCTCCAATTGGTATGGGACCATTTGCATTTGGAAAATAATACATAATTATACAACACTTTAAGAAGACTTAATCTGAAACATTTTGTGTCAATACCAGTTTACTGTAAATACAAAACTACTTGCATTTGAGAATTTAGCACTTTGATTTGGTATGATTTTAATTTGCTAGTTTTTCCCTAGACTCCGACATTGGTATGGATCTGGTAAAGGTTGATTTTAATTGTCCCAAAGATGTATAAATATAGGGAAAATTGTCCCCAACCAGTATCTCAGACATAGACATTGAACATCTCAAATTAGTGAAAACAGTACTTATACTCAGATTCGTCCAGCACATAGATAGCTCTGACAGGTCTTACCAAAATATTCACAAAATATTCTAGGAATATGAAAAAAATTATGGGACCAATTTCATATGAAAGCTAAGACATAAATCTAGAGGACCACCAAAGGTTTTAAGCTAATTGTTTTTAGATCAATACCAGTTTTGATTTGCATACAGGGCAACTTACACATAAGATTTTATCACATTTGCTTGACATGGTTAAGAATTCCTAACTTTTCCTAAGCTTAGGCATAGTCAAGGACTTGGGCAAGGCTGACTTTAGGTACCTATAAGGTGTACCTAATCGCATTAAGGGCATTACATAGAAAATTTTAACAGACAAGTTTCAAGACATGCAAAATATCACAAATACGCAATTTGATTATACGGAGCTATAGGTTGTTAAGAGCGACGTGTTACCAACGACCTCTAATTATACACATATCGTGGATTATCTCACACACCGCTTACCTAGATTGGTGGGGGACCACTGGTTGTCCTCCGAGATCCGTTCGAGGTTCTTTGCCCTTCAAACTTGTAATCAACATAACTTTTCTCACAGGTGTCCGGTCGATGGTGGGAACACATGAGGAAGGGGTGCTAGGGGGTTCTTTTTGTTGTAAGAGGAATTAAAAGTGGAGGGCGTGTGTGTGTAGTTTAGTGCCGTGGGTGAGCAAGTGAAGCTTGGGAGAAAGAAAATTAACAAGAATAAGTGGAGATGGGGTTGGCTTTTTAAATCCGTGAGTTTAAAGAAAGATAAAATGGTGAGGGAATTAAAATATAATAAGCTTAATTACATCCAATTTAAGACGGCTGTTAAAATTTGTCAATTATTAGAATACTTGTTTTAAGAAAGCTTATATTAGGAAATCCTTATAGCAACTTAATTTAACTAAAAAAATAAAATAAGATTTATTTAATAAGCTTTTATACTTAATCTTATAAAATAAGTCGTTGCAATGACCATAACTTAAGACAACATTCTTTAAATTATAAAAAGTGGTTGTCATAGCAACTAATAGTTTAAAACAACATATTCTTAATTTAGTAAAATATTTATAATAGTTTAAAATATGTAAATATAAAATATGAAAAAAAAGGTAAGATATATAATAAATATAATAAATAATTTAAAATATCAAATATTTCATTTATATGTCATTATATAACTAATAGTATATTTATGCATCTTAACTCATAGTAAAAGATATCTTTAATTAAATATATTTTTCATAAATAGGTATAAGTTACATAATTTTACAAATATGTAAAAAAAAAATATAGAAATGAGTGATATTATAAATTTATGAATAAAATATGTACAAATTCAATTTGGATTGGATTGGATCGATTTTTAAAATCAAATCCGAAATCCGATCCAATCCAATAAAAAAATTTAATTTTTCAAATTTTTTATCCGTTCAATTTTCAATTTTTTGGATCGATTTATGAACACCTCTAACTCCAACCATAATCACCTGAACTACAAAAATCTGTTTCATTCACAAATGCTTTATATGTTCATGATTTTATGAAGGTTTATAAAGAAAAGTAGGAAAGAAATAAATTTACAATAATGATCAACGCCTTGTCAATGAAATTCCAAATCACATATTATCTTTACTAAAGTGAGAGGGAAAAGGCAGTGAAAAAAATAGACACAAAGAACATCAATTAGTAAAGAAACAATTGAAGAATATTTACATGGCTGATTTCTGCTGTAGAAACAAATGTCAAATTGTTATGGGCCCTTGCGTAGGACCGAGTCACGGGTCTAGACACGGTAGACACCTTAGGATCTATAGTGCAGGCAAGAAGCAAACTCGTCCTTGACTGAGCCCCTCCTTAACCAACAAAAGTTTTCTGAAGAAATAATTTCTGATGATTTCATTCCAGTAGTAAACTGCCTTTTTAAAGGCTACAATAAGAAATCCTAATAGATAAGATCTTATCTAAAACTTATTCTAAATCAAGACTGAATTCAAAACTAAGGATTCTGTTAAGCAGAATCTTTTCTTATTAAAACAGAAAGAAATCTAAAATTACCCTAATCTGAAAAACTGATAAGATTATGCAAATCTTATCTTATTTATAAAGAAAATCTCAAATCATCAGGAAATAGAAATATAAAATTATCCTAATCTTTCATGCTTTTCCTGCGTTGATATTTCTTTCCAATAAATGCATCCATATCACAAATGTTGGGGAAGTTTCTCCTTCCCCAAGTCGTCAAAGTTAAACTGTTAAGATTTAAAACTAAGATTTAAAAGTAAAACATAATTTTAGATGCAAAGGAAAATAGTCAATAATCTTACCATGTCACCAATTAGAAAAACATTTTCCTTAGGGATCACAGAGAACGAAAGGGGTGTTACAATACAAATCACCAACAATAATCCTCTCACATGCACCCTCAACAGGCCCTTCTTTAATTTTGAAATTGATGTATTGTTCCTCCGTGTAATGTCTTATAATAATTTAGCAATCCTCTGTTTTATATATCAGTAAGTGTAATGAGTGGATTGAAACAAACAAAAAAATGTTACAAATTGTAATCTCAGAAGAGTTCAACCAAGCACTTACTTACCTCTTTTATTGCGGTATCCTTCTTTTCACATTCCATCTTAAGAGTATAAATATGTTATTAAACAACCAACTCATTTAGGTAACAAAAAGCATGACAAAGGTACCTAAAAAAAAGTATATTTGTTATTTAATATTCAAAAAGATCATGGAACCAATAAAAATGCAACAAAACCTGAAAAAATGGCAGCAAAAAGGTAGAACATAATGTGTAGTTAAACAATGACTTTTAGTTATGTTGGTTCCAGTTAAAATGAAGTTTGTGGTTCATTAGAGAATGGAGTGTTATACTGGAGCATGCCTCTTTGCCTCTTAAACTTTGGGATTTTGCTTTTACAACTTTGTTGGAATTCAAAAACCACGAGAGATTTCAAAAGGGAACAGAAGAAGATTGGGGGGGAGAGAGGAAGGTACCATTTGTGAATTGAAGCCTTTTTTGGCAACTTTGGGACTGGAAATTACGCTAGTCAAGACACCAACCTTGTCAATGCCAAAAATCATTATACTCCGGCCTCCTATATCAGCAGATAAACCAGAAAAAAGAGTGTAAAAACAAAACAATCCATCACAAACAAACAAAAAAGAGTGTAAAAACAAAACATCTTTTCAAAAAAACAAACAAATTTAAAATAGAAATGTAAAAATAGAAAGATCAAACCTAACTTCAAATCTTCGAATGCCGCAACTCAACTCTTTGCCTCGTATGTAAGCAATTCCTTCAAGGGACCAAATACTCCACTGCCATTGCCACAACAACTGTGGCAATGTAAGCAAGACTACATCTAATTAAAATTCAGAGTTTGTGATTGCACAGAACAGAACAACTATAAGAACTTATCAATTTATTATCAAAGCAACACAACTTGAAAAATACCTAAGAGCTCAGGTCACGAAGGATTGAACTCTTCCTAGCATTCCAAATAAAACATAAAATAATAATGCATATATTTAAGTTAGTTCATATAGGTAAAAAGTGAAAATACAAACATATGAGAAAGAAGGGATGAGAGAAAGGGGAACAAAAGCACCTTAGGATAGGGCCCGTGACATGTTCTCTTAGAAGACCCCCAAGATGTGATTTTCATCTTTCTCCATTGCACTAACACACTCTTTGTTTCACCTCCTGTGTCATTTTGTCCTTCCACTGCTAATTGTAAGCACATTTTAATTAAATACAAATAATTAAAATATTAATTAATAAAAACTATTTTTTGAAATGAAAATAAATCCAAAACATCCTGAAGCTATCTTCCCATTGTTGGAGCCAAAAGACTTAGCTAAGGTGATAAAGGTCTCTAGCTTAATTTTGAACTTGCAAATGGAATGTTAAGGAGATTAATAAATCACAAGTTAGTTCCATGTAAATAGTATTTTCTTGAGATCGTCTGCTATAGTGGCACAACATCACTATAGATCCTCTTAATTTATGCCACGACATAAAATCAAGAAAAAAGAAATTATTGTGGCATGACACCACCATAGAGGAGGTGCAATTGGGTGATTAATATATCTAAATTGGCATTGAGAAATTACACATTCCGATACACTTAATTGATGCATGCATTAAAAGAAATTTAAAAAAGTAGATAAAATTAACATTATAAATTATTCAAAATATAACTTGGATTAGTAGATAAATCAAGCAAAAAAGCAACATATCAATTTCTTAACATCAAAGCACCAAGTTGACAAGATAAATGAAACATATAAAAAGGAAATTACCCTCAAAATACTGGCTATTGTTATCATTATCTGGGCAAATTTAAAATATCAGCTAGTGAAATGTAAAATGGTGTGCAGAAATGATGATAACAGGAAAACGTTTTCCCAACAAGAAATAATTTCACCTTCTAGAAGTGGGGGCAGATTATAAAAACTGAAATAAGTGGCTTCAAATATATAAAACTGTAGGGAAAAAAATACAAAAATATAAGATTTTATTTGTAATTTTCTGTCAAAAACAATTTTACTTATGATTTTTTTTTCTAAATGAGTGGGTGCACTTACACACTATCATTATGAGCAAACATGATGAAGTGGAGTAGATACATTTTATGAGCAAACATGATGGGGAAACATAATATACAGTGTGTGCATGCATTATAAAATTATATGAGGCATATTATTACTTGACATGATGGATGGCCAATATAAAGATGACTACAGCAATTAACAGTACAGAGTGAAGTCAAGCAAATGTTCAATGAACATTGCAATCAATACAAATGAGGACACTATAATTATTGTGGATACCTGAGCAGGCCAAACTGTTTGCAATGAATGTTTGTTTAATGTCAAGTTCTCGTCTCGGACTTGTTCAGTTGCTTTCCACACAAGAACAGGTATTGGATCACCAATTCTCTGAAATGATATTAAATGATAGATAAGTCAGACCATTATGATAAAACACGAGTGGTGTTAATTCTAAGGCAACAAAAGACGGGACAGAGATAGACATGTGATGTGAGGTTATTAAATAAGTAAGATGACATGAGGAGTTGATATAAAAGAAGCAATAACACTGTAAAAAGAAATACTGAATGGAGGAAGTGCCACGTCAGGTTGCTCTCCTCGCTTCAGCTGATGTACAGAATCATTTACCAATCTAATATATCCAGTTTTGACCGTTTAAAAAACAAAAGATGGCATGAGAGGTCTATTTTGTAAAGGGAAGGGAGGGCAATAATAAGGGTTTAGAGAATTAAAAAGAATGAGAAAGGACTCCCTGAACCTGAATGAAAATGTTACTGCACCATCAGATTCTGTTGACATAGAAGGAAAAAGAACAAAATTTGATATTCTTCTACTTTGATGATTTCTACCCCGGGAAAAGCCATCGCATTAGGTTTGAGGGTTGGGAGTATGTGATGGGTTGGGTAATAATATATGTGGAAGGAAGGAAGGAAGGAAGGAAGGAAGAACGAATATAATGAAGTATTACTTGGTGTGTGGGTGGGTGGGGTGCGTGGGTGCACTGGGTGGGAGAGAAAACACTGCACCGAAAGAAAGAAGGAAACGGGAGTGAAGAGAAGAGAAAAGGGGAGTGCACACCCGCACAAAGGAGGTGGAGGAGGAGACGAAGCAGAGGGAGGCAAGGAGCAAAGATAAAAATTTGGGGGGGCGGGGTCGATGAAGCAAAGGGAGGGAAAGTAAAAATATGGGGGGCGGGGTCGATGAAGCAAATGGAGGTAAAGTAAAAATATGGGGGGCGGGGTCGATGAAGCAAAGGAAGGTAAAGTAAAAATATGGGGGGCGGGGTCGATGAAGCAAAGGGAGGTAAAGTAAAAATATGGGGGGCGGGGTCGATGAAACAAAGGGAGGGAAAGTAAAAATTTGGGATTTACTAAAAAATTTCAATCCGGGTTGTGAGTATTTTTTACGGCAGACCAAGGTGTAGACTAAAATTTGGCTTCCTTCCTTCCTTATAATTAAATTTTAGGATAAACTACCTTTTTAGTACTACTTAAAAGTGTAATCCACTATCACTTAAGTCCCTGAACGTCTGTGTTTATGTGATGTGCTATTTATCTATGTGACATGTTATTCATGTAGTTAGATAGCGTGTAATGTAGGCATAAACGTTAATTTTAAAGAATTTTTTTTATCAGGGACGTAAGTGACAGTGAAAACTTATCGAGTAATAAATTTATTAGATAAAACAGAAATAAAAAAAAAGTTTAAGTATATTTTTATCCCTCAAATGTGTACAATGTTAACTGCAAAAGATAATTAATGAGAGTTTCATAAGAGGGGATTTTTCGAAAAATGGCCGACTTAAAAAAACAATTATTTAAATTAAAATTTAGCATAGCAAAAACAACATAAATTAAAATTTAAAGAATCATAAACATAATATTTGGATTTGGAACCATAATAATAATGCTTTTGCAGCAAGGAGTAGATAAGAAATTAGAATGAATAAATTACTAAAGAATTGAAATATATAAATAAATAAAAAGTTAAAATTAATAAATGAGAATAAATAGATAAAAAATTTAATTATAATAAATAGATAAGTAAAAAAATTTAATAAGAAAATAAAAGAATTGAATTTTCAAGAAATTAAAAAAAACTAAATTGAAGAAATAAAAAAATATAAAAAAAACAAATAAATAACGAATATTAAATATGAAATATTAAATATGAAATACTAAAATAAAATATCAAATTTTAAATACTAAATAATAAAATAAAATAAATACATAGATAAATAATTTAATAAAAAATATAGTAAAAAAAAGAAAACAAAAAATTTAATAAATAAAAAAGTTAAAAATAAAAATAAATAAGTGTCAAAATATATTTCTTTTCGAGGAGAAAGTCTATGTCTATATCTATATGTACGTTAGTTAGTTATTTGTTAGTAAGTATTAACTTCACATTTTTTCCATGTTGATGAATTAACGACCCTTAAGATGACCTGATTAAGTTTTGTTGTGTTGATGAAAGTTGTAGATAAATGTGTTATTGAGATATTGGCAGTGGTTTGATGTGATTTGGAGGCGTATAGCTGAAGATATGATGAAAATAGCGCACCTATGTAAACCGTAAGATTGAAGGACATGTGGAAGTTGAAATTGAAATGTGTCCAAGATGCAGGGTGAACGAGGTGATGATGTGTT
>CM048646.1:78772055-78777055 GCA_026413185.1 Pueraria montana var. lobata | reverse complement strand
TTGGTTTTAGGATTGTGACCAAACCTCGACCCCGATGTACCTCACCGGACGGGTCGGGATGAGGCCACGCCCCAAAGACCGCATTCTGATATGCCATAGGGCAATGATGCGTTCTTGTTTCCGTTAAGCAACCCCGCATTCTTATATGCCATAGGGCAACGATGCGTTTTTGGTTTTAGGGTTGTGACCAAACCTCGACCCCGATGTACCTCACCGGACGGGTCGGGATGAGGCCACGTCCCAAAGACCGCATTCTGATATGCCATAGGGCAATGATGCGTTCTTGTTTCCGTTAAGCAACCCCGCATTCTTATATGCCATAGGGCAACGATACGTTTTTGGTTTTAGGGTTGTCACCAAACCTCGACCCCGGGATACCTCACCGGACGGGTCGGGATGAGGCCACGCCCCAAAGACCGCATTCTGATATGCCATAGGGCAATGATGCGTTCTTGTTTCCGTTAAGCAACCCCGCATTCTTATATGCCATAGGGCAACGATGCGTTTTTGGTTTTAGGATTGTGACCAAACCTCGACCCCGATGTACCTCACCGGACGGGTCGGGATGAGGCCACGCCCCAAAGACCGCATTCTGATATGCCATAGGGCAATGATGCGTTCTTGTTTCCGTTAAGCAACCCCGCATTCTTATATGCCATAGGGCAACGATGCGTTTTTGGTTTTAGGGTTGTGACCAAACCTCGACCCCGATGTACCTCACCGGACGGGTCGGGATGAGGCCACGCCCCAAAGACCGCATTCTGATATGCCATAGGGCAATGATGCGTTCTTGTTTCCGTTAAGCAACCCCGCATTCTTATATGCCATAGGGCAACGATGCGTTTTTGGTTTTAGGGTTGTGACCAAACCTCGACCCCGGGACAGGTCGGGATGAGGCCACGCCCCAAAGACCGCATTCTGATATGCCATAGGGCAATGATGCGTTCTTGTTTCCGTTAGGCAACCCCGCATTCTTATATGCCATAGGGCAATGATGCATTTTTGTTTGGGTTGTGACCAAACCTCGATGCCGGATCATTTGCATACTTATACGCCTAGGCCATTTGATGCATTTCACCGGACGGGTCGAGATGAGGACACGCTCCAAAGACCGCATACTGACATGCCATAGGGCAATGATGCGTTGGGGTACCACAAACAAACCACGCCACAAGGCTGGAAAAACCAACCAAGATCAGCGAATTTTTTGTGACCTGTACCCCCCCCCCCCCCCCTTATAATAGGCTTATGTGCCATTTTGGGTTTTGCCCAAGTAACTTTACTTTTTTGTGAGGAGACATGAGGCCATATCTGGAGCTAGAGATGGAATTTTGATGCGATTTTTTTGCAGGAATCCTCATAATAATAATAAACGTTGGTTCCCAAAGTTTCATAATTTTTTACCAAGGGAATATTTTTTTATTAATTTTTAAAGTCGCTAGAATAGGTAAATGCTCAAAAAATCAAAAATGGACTTAGAGATCGAATTTTGTGCCCAAATTTTGCAGGAATCCTCACATTAATAATGTATATTATTTCCCAAAGTTTCACAATTTTTTACCAAGGGAGCATTAGTTCGGAAATTTTTGGTGCCCCGTGGTGCATTTTGGTGCCCGTGGTGGATTTTGGCCCCCGGGGTGACTTTTGGTTTTTGGTTTCCAATGATCATTGGTGCATCCTCATGCATGGAAAACCATGATGCCCCAAGCGGATTTTCGTTTTGAGGTCCTTGGTGCCTCCATGGTGCCCCGTGACTCACTTTTTTTAGCCCGTTTACATTTTTGGTGCCCGTGGTGGATTTTGGCCCCCGGGGTGACTTTTGGTTTTTGGTTTCCAATGATCATTGGTGCGTCCTCATGCATGGAAAACCATGATGCCCAAAGCGGATTTTCGTTTTGAGGTCCTTGGTGCCTCCGTGGTGCCCCGTGACTCACTTTTTTTAGCCCGTTTAGCATTTTTGGTGCCCGTGGTGGATTTTGGCCCCCGGGGTGACTTTTGGTTTTTGGTTTCCAATGATCATTGGTGCGTCCTCATGCATGGAAAACCATGATGCCCCAAGCGGATTTTCGTTTTGAGGTCCTTGGTGCCTCCGTGGTTCCCCGTGACTCACTTTTTTAGCCCGTTTAGCATTTTTGGTGCCCGTGGTGGATTTTGGCCCCCGGGGTGACTTTTGGTTTTTGGTTTCCAATGATCATTGGTGCATCCTCATGCATGGAAAACCATGATGCCCCAAGCGGATTTTCGTTTTGAGGTCCTTGGTGCCTCCATGGTGCCCCGTGACTCCCTTTTTTTAGCCCGTTTAACATTTTTGGTGCCCGTGATGGATTTTGGTCCCCGGGGTGACTTTTGGTTTTTGGTTTCCAATGATCATTGGTGCATCCTCATGCATGGAAAACCATGATTCCCAAAGCGGATTTTCGTTTTGAGGTCCTTGGTGCCTCCGTGGTGCCCCGTGACTCACTTTTTTTAGCCCGTTTAGCATTTTTGGT
Organism: Pueraria montana var. lobata; assembly: GCA_026413185.1. Classification (NCBI taxonomy): domain Eukaryota; kingdom Viridiplantae; phylum Streptophyta; class Magnoliopsida; order Fabales; family Fabaceae; genus Pueraria; species Pueraria montana. Next base: position 78,774,566 of record CM048646.1, on the reverse strand, counting down.
GCCCGTGGTGGATTTTGGCCCCCGGGGTGACTTTTGGTTTTTGGTTTCCAATGATCATTGGTGCATCCTCATGCATGGAAAACCATGATGCCCCAAGCGGATTTTCGTTTTGAGGTCCTTGGTGCCTCCGTGGTGCCCCGTGACTCACTTTTTTTAGCCCGTTTAGCATTTTTGGTGCCCGTGGTGGATTTTGGCCCCCGGGGTGACTTTTGGTTTTTGGTTTCCAATGATCATTGGTGCATCCTCATGCATGGAAAACCATGATGCCCCAAGCGGATTTTCGTTTTGAGGTCCTTGGTGCCTCCATGGTGCCCCGTGACTCGCTTTTTTTAGCCCGTTTAGCATTTTTGGTGCCCGTGATGGATTTTGGTCCCCGGGGTGACTTTTGGTTTTTGGTTTCCAATGATCATTGGTGCATCCTCATGCATGGAAAACCATGATTCCCCAAGCGGATTTTCGTTTTGAGGTCCTTGGTGCCTCCGTGGTGCCCCGTGACTCACTTTTTTTAGCCCGTTTAGCATTTTTGGTGCCCGTGGTGGATTTTGGCCCCCGGGGTGACTTTTGGTTTTTGGTTTCCAATGATCATTGGTGCATCCTCATGCATGGAAAACCATGATGCCCCAAGCGGATTTTCGTTTTGAGGTCCTTGGTGCCTCCATGGTGCCCCGTGACTAACTTTTTTTTAGCCCGTTTAGCATTTTTGGTGCCCGTGGTGGATTTTGGCCCCCGGGGTGACTTTTGGTTTTTGGTTTCCAATGATCATGGGTGCATCCTCATGCATGGAAAACCATGATGCCCCAAGCGGATTTTCGTTTTGAGGTCCTTGGTGCCTCCGTGGTGCCCCGTGACTCACTTTTTTTAGCCCGTTTAGCATTTTTGGTGCCCGTGGTGGATTTTGGCCCCCGGGGTGACTTTAGGTTTTTGGTTTCCAATGATCATTGGTGCATCCTCATGCATGGAAAACCATGATGCCCCAAGCGGATTTTCGTTTTGAGGTCCTTGGTGCCTCCGTGGTGCCCCGTGACTCACTTTTTTTAGCCCGTTTAGCATTTTTGGTGCCCGTGGTGGATTTTGGCCCCCGGGGTGACTTTTGGTTTTTGGTTTCCAATGATCATTGGTGCATCCTCATGCATGGAAAACCATGATGCCCCAAGCGGATTTTCGTTTTGAGGTCCTTGGTGCCTCCATGGTGCCCCGTGACTCGCTTTTTTTAGCCCGTTTAGCATTTTTGGTGCCCGTGATGGATTTTGGTCCCCGGGGTGACTTTTGGTTTTTGGTTTCCAATGATCATTGGTGCATCCTCATGCATGGAAAACCATGATTCCCAAAGCGGATTTTCGTTTTGAGGTCCTTGGTGCCTCCATGGTGCTCCGTGACTCACTTTTTTTAGCCCTTTTAGCATTTTTGGTGCCCGTGGTGGATTTTGGCCCCCGGGGTGACTTTTGGTTTTTGGTTTCCAATGATCATTGGTGCATCCTCATGCATGGAAAACCATGATGCCCCAAGCGGATTTTCGTTTTGAGGTCCTTGGTGCCTCCGTGGTGCCCCGTGACTCACTTCTTTTAGCCCGTTTAGCATTTTTGGTGCCCGTGGTGGATTTTGGCCCCCGGGGTGACTTTTGGTTTTTGGTTTCCAATGATCATTGGTGCATCCTCATGCATGGAAAACCATGATGCCCCAAGCGGATTTTCGTTTTGAGGTCCTTGGTGCCTCCATGGTGCCCCGTGACTCACTTTTTTTTAGCCCGTTTAGCATTTTTGGTGCCCGTGGTGGATTTTGGCCCCCGGGGTGACTTTTGGTTTTTGGTTTCCAATGATCATTGGTGCATCCTCATGCATGGAAAACCATGATGCCCCAAGCGGATTTTCGTTTTGAGGTCCTTGGTGCCTCCGTGGTGCCCCGTGACTCACTTTTTTTAGCCCGTTTAGCATTTTTGGTGCCCGTGGTGGATTTTGGCCCCCGGGGTGACTTTTGGTTTTTGGTTTCCAATGATCATTGGTGCATCCTCATGCATGGAAAACCATGATGCCCCAAGCGGATTTTCGTTTTGAGGTCCTTGGTGCCTCCATGGTGCCCCGTGACTCGCTTTTTTTAGCCCGTTTAGCATTTTTGGTGCCCGTGATGGATTTTGGTCCCCGGGGTGACTTTTGGTTTTTGGTTTCCAATGATCATTGGTGCATCCTCATGCATGGAAAACCATGATTCCCAAAGCGGATTTTCGTTTTGAGGTCCTTGGTGCCTCCATGGTGCCCCGTGACTCACTTTTTTTTAGCCCGTTTAGCATTTTTGGTGCCCGTGGTGGATTTTGGCCCCCGGGGTGACTTTTGGTTTTTGGTTTCCAATGATCATGGGTGCATCCTCATGCATGGAAAACCATGATGCCCCAAGCGGATTTTCGTTTTGAGGTCCTTGGTGCCTCCGTGGTGCCCCGTGACTCACTTTTTTTAGCCCGGTTAGCATTTTTGGTGCCCGTGGTGGATTTTGGCCCCCGGGGTGACTTTAGGTTTTTGG
>CM048646.1:78759555-78762055 GCA_026413185.1 Pueraria montana var. lobata | reverse complement strand
CCGTTAAGCAACCCCGCATTCTTATATGCCATAGGGCAACGATGCGTTTTTGGTTTTAGGGTTGTGACCAAACCTCGACCCCGATGTACCTCACCGGACGGGTCGGGATGAGGCCACGCCCCAAAGACCGCATTCTGATATGCCATAGGGCAATGATGCGTTCTTGTTTCCGTTAAGCAACCCCGCATTCTTATATGCCATAGGGCAACGATGCGTTTTTGGTTTTAGGGTTGTGACCAAACCTCGACCCCGATGTACCTCACCGGACGGGTCGGGATGAGGCCACGCCCCAAAGACCGCATTCTGATATGCCATAGGGCAATGATGCGTTCTTGTTTCCGTTAAGCAACCCCGCATTCTTATATGCCATAGGGCAACGATGCGTTTTTGGTTTTAGGGTTGTCACCAAACCTCGACCCCGGGATACCTCACCGGACGGGTCGGGATGAGGCCACGCCCCAAAGACCGCATTCTGATATGCCATAGGGCAATGATGCGTTCTTGTTTCCGTTAAGCAACCCCGCATTCTTATATGCCATAGGGCAACGATGCGTTTTTGGTTTTAGGATTGTGACCAAACCTCGACCCCGATGTACCTCACCGGACGGGTCGGGATGAGGCCACGCCCCAAAGACCGCATTCTGATATGCCATAGGGCAATGATGCGTTCTTGTTTTCGTTAAGCAACCCCGCATTCTTATATGCCATAGGGCAACGATGCGTTTTTGGTTTTAGGATTGTGACCAAACCTCGACCCCGATGTACCTCACCGGACGGGTTGGGATGAGGCCACGCCCCAAAGACCGCATTCTGATATGCCATAGGGCAATGATGCGTTCTTGTTTCCGTTAAGCAACCCCGCATTCTTATATGCCATAGGGCAACGATGCGTTTTTGGTTTTAGGGTTGTGACCAAACCTCGACCCCGATGTACCTCACCGGACGGGTCGGGATGAGGCCACGCCCCAAAGACCGCATTCTGATATGCCATAGGGCAATGATGCGTTCTTGTTTCCGTTAAGCAACCCCGCATTCTTATATGCCATAGGGCAACGATGCGTTTTTGGTTTTAGGATTGTGACCAAACCTCGACCCCGATGTACCTCACCGGACGGGTCGGGATGAGGCCACGCCCCAAAGACCGCATTCTGATATGCCATAGGGCAATGATGCGTTCTTGTTTTCGTTAAGCAACCCCGCATTCTTATATGCCATAGGGCAACGATGCGTTTTTGGTTTTAGGATTGTGACCAAACCTCGACCCCGATGTACCTCACCGGACGGGTTGGGATGAGGCCACGCCCCAAAGACCGCATTCTGATATGCCATAGGGCAATGATGCGTTCTTGTTTCCGTTAAGCAACCCCGCATTCTTATATGCCATAGGGCAACGATGCGTTTTTGGTTTTAGGGTTGTGACCAAACCTCGACCCCGATGTACCTCACCGGACGGGTCGGGATGAGGCCACGCCCCAAAGACCGCATTCTGATATGCCATAGGGCAATGATGCGTTCTTGTTTCCGTTAAGCAACCCCGCATTCTTATATGCCATAGGGCAACGATGCGTTTTTGGTTTTAGGATTGTGACCAAACCTCGACCCCGATGTACCTCACCGGACGGGTCGGGATGAGGCCACGCCCCAAAGACCGCATTCTGATATGCCATAGGGCAATGATGCGTTCTTGTTTCCGTTAGGCAACCCCGCATTCTTATATGCCATAGGGCAACGATGCGTTTTTGGTTTTAGGGTTGTGACCAAACCTCGACCCCGGGACAGGTCGGGATGAGGCCACGCCCCAAAGACCGTATTCTGATATGCCATAGGGCAATGATGCGTTCTTGTTTCGGTTAGGCAACCCCGCATTCTTATATGCCATAGGGCAATGATGCGTTTTTGTTTGGGTTGTGACCAAACCTCGATGCCGGATCATTTGCATACTTATACGCCTAGGCCATTTGATGCATTTCACCGGACGGGTCGAGATGAGGACACGCTCCAAAGACCGCATACTGACATGCCATAGGGCAATGATGCATTGGGGTACCACAAACAAACCACGCCACAAGGCTGGAAAAACCAACCAAGATCAGCGAATTTTTTGTGACCTGTACCCCCCCCCCCCCCCTTATAATAGGCTTATGTGCCATTTTGGGTTTTGCCCAAGTAACTTTACTTTTTTGTGAGGAGACATGAGGCCATGTCTGGAGCTAGAGATGGAATTTTGATGCGATTTTTTGCAGGAATCCTCATAATAATAATAAACGTTGGTTCCCAAAGTTTCATAATTTTTTACCAAGGGAATATTTTTTTATTAATTTTTAAAGTCGCTAGAATAGGTAAATGCTCAAAAAATCAAAAATGGACTTAGAGATCGAATTTTGTGCCCAAATTTTGCAGGAATCCTCACATTAATAATGTATATTAGTTCCCAAAGTTTCACAATTTTTTACCAAGGGAGCATTAGTTCGGAAATTTTTGGTGCCCCGTGGTGCATTTT
>CM048646.1:78747055-78749555 GCA_026413185.1 Pueraria montana var. lobata | reverse complement strand
CAAGCGGATTTTCGTTTTGAGGTCCTTGGTGCCTCCATGGTGCCCCGTGACTCACTTTTTTTAGCCCGTTTAGCATTTTTGGTGCCCGTGGTGGATTTTGGCCCCCGGGGTGACTTTAGGTTTTTGGTTTCCAATGATCATTAGTGCATCCTCATGCATGGAAAACCATAATGCCCCAAGCGGATTTTCGTTTTGAGGTCCTTGGTGCCTCCGTGGTGAAACGTGACTCACTTTTTTTAGCCCGTTTAGAATTTTTGGTGCCCGTGGTGGATTTTGGCCCCCGGGGTGACTTTTGGTTTTTGGTTTCCAATGATCATTGGTGCATCCTCATGCATGGAAAACCATGATTCCCAAAGCGGATTTTCGTTTTGAGGTCCTTGGTGCCTCCATGGTGCCCCGTGACTCACTTTTTTTAGCCCGTTTCGCATTTTTGGTGCCCGTGGTGGATTTTGGCCCCCGGGGTGACTTTTGGTTTTTGGTTTCCAATGATCATTGGTGCGTCCTCATGCATGGAAAACCATGATGCCCCAAGCGGATTTTCGTTTTGAGGTCCTTGGTGCCTCCGTGGTGCCCCGTGACTCACTTTTTTAGCCCGTTTAGCATTTTTGGTGCCCGTGGTGGATTTTGGCCCCCGGGGTGACTTTTGGTTTTTGGTTTCCAATGATCATTGGTGCATCCTCATGCATGGAAAACCATGATTCCCAAAGCGGATTTTCGTTTTGAGGTCCTTGGTGCCTCCGTGGTGCCCCGTGACTCACTTTTTTTAGCCCGTTTAGCATTTTTGGTGCCCGTGGTGGATTTTGGCCCCCGGGGTGACTTTTGGTTTTTGGTTTCCAATGATCATTGGTGCATCCTCATGCATGGAAAACCATGATGCCCCAAGCGGATTTTCGTTTTGAGGTCCTTGGTGCCTCCGTGGTGCCCCGTGACTCACTTTTTTTAGCCCGTTTAGCATTTTTGGTGCCCGTGGTGGATTTTGGCCCCCGGGGTGACTTTTGGTTTTTGGTTTCCAATGATCATTGGTGCATCCTCATGCATGGAAAACCATGATGCCCCAAGCGGATTTTCGTTTTCAGGTCCTTGGTGCCTCCGTGGTGCCCCGTGACTCACTTTTTTTAGCCCGTTTAGCATTTTTGGTGCCCGTGGTGGATTTTGGCCCCCGGGGTGACTTTGGTTTTTGGTTTCCAATGATCATTGGTACATCCTCATGCATGGAAAACCATGATGCCCCAAGCGGATTTTCGTTTTGAGGTCCTTGGTGCCTCCATGGTGCCCCGTGACTCCCTTTTTTTAGCCCGTTTAGCATTTTTGGTGCCCGTGATGGATTTTGGTCCCCGGGGTGACTTTTGGTTTTTGGTTTCCAATGATCATTGGTGCATCCTCATGCATGGAAAACCATGATTCCCAAAGCGGATTTTCGTTTTGAGGTCCTTGGTGCCTCCGTGGTGCCCCGTGACTCACTTTTTTTAGCCCGTTTAGCATTTTTGGTGCCCGTGATGGATTTTGGCCCCCGGGGTGACTTTTGGTTTTTGGTTTCCAATGATCATTGGTGCATCCTCATGCATGGAAAACCATGATGCCCCAAGCGAATTTTCGTTTTGAGGTCCTTGGTGCCTCCGTGGTGCCCCGTGACTCACTTTTTTTAGCCCGTTTAGCATTTTTGGTGCCCGTGGTGGATTTTGGCCCCCGGGGTGACTTTTGGTTTTTGGTTTCCAATGATCATTGGTGCATCCTCATGCATGGAAAACCATGATGCCCCAAGCGAATTTTCGTTTTGAGGTCCTTGGTGCCTCCATGGTGCCCCGTGACTCGCTTTTTTTAGCCCGTTTAGCATTTTTGGTGCCCGTGATGGATTTTGGTCCCCGGGGTGACTTTTGGTTTTTGGTTTCCAATGATCATTGGTGCATCCTCATGCATGGAAAACCATGATTCCCAAAGCGGATTTTCGTTTTGAGGTCCTTGGTGCCTCCATGGTGCTCCGTGACTCACTTTTTTTAGCCCTTTTAGCATTTTTGGTGCCCGTGGTGGATTTTGGCCCCCGAGGTGACTTTTGGTTTTTGGTTTCCAATGATCATTGGTGCATCCTCATGCATGGAAAACCATGATGCCCCAAGCGGATTTTCGTTTTGAGGTCCTTGGTGCCTCCGTGGTGCCCCGTGACTCACTTTTTTTAGCCCGTTTAGCATTTTTGGTGCCCGTGGTGGATTTTGGCCCCCGGGGTGACTTTTGGTTTTTGGTTTCCAATGATCATTGGTGCATCCTCATGCATGGAAAACCATGATGCCCCAAGCGGATTTTCGTTTTGAGGTCCTTGGTGCCTCCATGGTGCCCCGTGACTCGCTTTTTTTTAGCCCGTTTAGCATTTTTGGTGCCCGTGGTGGATTTTGGCCCCCGGGGTGACTTTTGGTTTTTGGTTTCCAATGATCATGGGTGCATCCTCATGCATGGAAAACCATGATGCCCCAAGCGGATTTTCGTTTTGAGGTCCTTGGTGCCTCCG
>CM048646.1:78734555-78737055 GCA_026413185.1 Pueraria montana var. lobata | reverse complement strand
CGTTCTTGTTTCCGTTAAGCAACCCCGCATTCTTATATGCCATAGGGCAACGATGCGTTTTTGGTTTTAGGGTTGTGACCAAACCTCGACCCCGATGTACCTCACCGGACGGGTCGGGATGAGGCCACGCCCCAAAGACCGCATTCTGATATGCCATAGGGCAATGATGCGTTCTTGTTTCCGTTAGGCAACCCCGCATTCTTATATGCCATAGGGCAACGATGCGTTTTTGGTTTTAGGATTGTGACCAAACCTCGACCCCGATGTACCTCACCGGACGGGTTGGGATGAGGCCACGCCCCAAAGACCGCATTCTGATATGCCATAGGGCAATGATGCGTTCTTGTTTCCGTTAAGCAACCCCGCATTCTTATATGCCATAGGGCAACGATGCGTTTTTGGTTTTAGGGTTGTGACCAAACCTCGACCCCGATGTACCTCACCGGACGGGTCGGGATGAGGCCACGCCCCAAAGACCGCATTCTGATATGCCATAGGGCAATGATGCGTTCTTGTTTCCGTTAAGCAACCCCGCATTCTTATATGCCATAGGGCAACGATGCGTTTTTGGTTTTAGGATTGTGACCAAACCTCGACCCCGATGTACCTCACCGGACGGGTCGGGATGAGGCCACGCCCCAAAGACCGCATTCTGATATGCCATAGGGCAATGATGCGTTCTTGTTTCCGTTAGGCAACCCCGCATTCTTATATGCCATAAGGCAACGATGCGTTTTTGGTTTTAGGGTTGTGACCAAACCTCGACCCCGGGACAGGTCGGGATGAGGCCACGCCCCAAAGACCGCATTCTGATATGCCATAGGGCAATGATGCGTTCTTGTTTCCGTTAGGCAACCCCGCATTCTTATATGCCATAGGGCAATGATGCGTTTTTGTTTGGGTTGTGACCAAACCTCGATGCCGGATCATTTGCATACTTATACGCCTAGGCCATTTGATGCATTTCACCGGACGGGTCGAGATGAGGACACGCTCCAAAGACCGCATACTGACATGCCATAGGGCAATGATGCGTAGGGGTACCACAAACAAACCACGCCACAAGGCTGGAAAAACCAACCAAGATCAGCGAATTTTTTGTGACCTGTACCCCCCCCTTATAATAGGCTTATGTGCCATTTTGGGTTTTGCCCAAGTAACTTTACTTTTTTGTGAGGAGACATGAGGCCATATCTGGAGCTAGAGATGGAATTTTGATGCGATTTTTTGCAGGAATCCTCATAATAATAATAAACGTTGGTTCCCAAAGTTTCATAATTTTTTACCAAGGGAATATTTTTTTATTAATTTTTAAAGTCGCTAGAATAGGTAAATGCTCAAAAAATCAAAAATGGACTTAGAGATCGAATTTTGTGCCCAAATTTTGCAGGAATCCTCACATTAATAATGTATATTAGTTCCCAAAGTTTCACAATTTTTTACCAAGGGAGCATTAGTTCGGAAATTTTTGGTGCCCCGTGGTGCATTTTGGTGCCCGTGGTGGATTTTGGCCCCCGGGGTGACTTTTGGTTTTTGGTTTCCAATGATCATTGGTGCATCCTCATGCATGGAAAACCATGATGCCCCAAGCGGATTTTCGTTTTGAGGTCCTTGGTGCCTCCATGGTGCCCCGTGACTCACTTTTTTTAGCCCGTTTAGCATTTTTGGTGCCCGTGGTGGATTTTGGCCCCCGGGGTGACTTTAGGTTTTTGGTTTCCAATGATCATTGGTGCATCCTCATGCATGGAAAACCATAATGCCCCAAGCGGATTTTCGTTTTGAGGTCCTTGGTGCCTCCATGGTGCCCCGTGACTCACTTTTTTTAGCCCGTTTAGCATTTTTGGTGCCCGTGGTGGATTTTGGCCCCCGGGGTGACTTTAGGTTTTTGGTTTCCAATGATCATTAGTGCATCCTCATGCATGGAAAACCATAATGCCCCAAGCGGATTTTCGTTTTGAGGTCCTTGGTGCCTCCGTGGTGAAACATGACTCACTTTTTTTAGCCCGTTTAGCATTTTTGGTGCCCGTGGTGGATTTTGGCCCCCGGGGTGACTTTTGGTTTTTGGTTTCCAATGATCATTGGTGCATCCTCATGCATGGAAAACCATGATTCCCAAAGCGGATTTTCGTTTTGAGGTCCTTGGTGCCTCCATGGTGCCCCGTGACTCACTTTTTTTAGCCCGTTTCGCATTTTTGGTGCCCGTGGTGGATTTTGGCCCCCGGGGTGACTTTTGGTTTTTGGTTTCCAATGATCATTGGTGCATCCTCATGCATGGAAAACCACGATGCCCCAAGCGGATTTTCGTTTTGAGGTCCTTGGTGCCTCCATGGTGCCCCGTGACTCACTTTTTTTAGCCCGTTTAGCATTTTTGGTGCCCGTGGTGGATTTTGGCCCCTGGGGTGACTTTTGGTTTTTGGTTTCCAATGATCATTGGTGCATCCTCATGCATGGAAAACCATGATGCCCAAAGCGGATTTTCGTTTTGAGGTCCTTGGTGCCT
>CM048646.1:78719555-78724555 GCA_026413185.1 Pueraria montana var. lobata | reverse complement strand
TATGCCATAGGGCAATGATGCGTTCTTGTTTCCGTTAAGCAACCCCGCATTCTTATATGCCATAGGGCAACGATGCGTTTTTGGTTTTAGGGTTGTGACCAAACCTCGACCCCGATGTACCTCACCGGACGGGTCGGGATGAGGCCACGCCCCAAAGACCGCATTCTGATATGCCATAGGGCAATGATGCGTTCTTGTTTCCGTTAAGCAACCCCGCATTCTTATATGCCATAGGGCAACGATGCGTTTTTGGTTTTAGGGTTGTGACCAAACCTCGACCCCGATGTACCTCACCGGACGGGTCGGGATGAGGCCACGCCCCAAAGACCGCATTCTGATATGCCATAGGGCAATGATGCGTTCTTGTTTCCGTTAAGCAACCCCGCATTCTTATATGCCATAGGGCAACGATGCGTTTTTGGTTTTAGGATTGTGACCAAACCTCGACCCCGATGTACCTCACCGGACGGGTCGGGATGAGGCCACGCCCCAAAGACCGCATTCTGATATGCCATAGGGCAATGATGCGTTCTTGTTTCCGTTAGGCAACCCCGCATTCTTATATGCCATAGGGCAATGATACGTTTTTGTTTGGGTTGTGACCAAACCTCGATGCCGGATCATTTGCATACTTATACGCCTAGGCCATTTGATGCATTTCACCGGACGGGTCGAGATGAGGACACGCTCCAAAGACCGCATACTGACATGCCATAGGGCAATGATGCGTTGGGGTACCACAAACAAACCACGCCACAAGGCTGGAAAAACCAACCAAGATCAGCGAATTTTTTGTGACCTGTACCCCCCCTTATAATAGGCTTATGTGCCATTTTGGGTTTTGCCCAAGTAACTTTACTTTTTTGTGAGGAGACATGAGGCCATATCTGGAGCTAGAGATGGAATTTTGATGCGATTTTTTGCAGGAATCCTCATAATAATAATAAACGTTGGTTCCCAAAGTTTCATAATTTTTTACCAAGGGAATATTTTTTTATTAATTTTTAAAGTCGCTAGAATAGGTAAATGCTCAAAAAATCAAAAATGGACTTAGAGATCGAATTTTGTGCCCAAATTTTGCAGGAATCCTCACATTAATAATGTATATTAGTTCCCAAAGTTTCACAATTTTTTACCAAGGGAGCATTAGTTCGGAAATTTTTGGTGCCCCGTGGTGCATTTTGGTGCCCGTGGTGGATTTTGGCCCCCGGGGTGACTTTTGGTTTTTGGTTTCCAATGATCATTGGTGCATCCTCATGCATGGAAAACCATGATGCCCCAAGCGGATTTTCGTTTTGAGGTCCTTGGTGCCTCCATGGTGCCCCGTGACTCACTTTTTTTAGCCCGTTTAGCATTTTTGGTGCCCGTGGTGGATTTTGGGCCCCGGGGTGACTTTAGGTTTTTGGTTTCCAATGATCATTGGTGCATCCTCATGCATGGAAAACCATAATGCCCCAAGCGGATTTTCGTTTTGAGGTCCTTGGTGCCTCCATGGTGCCCCGTGACTCACTTTTTTTAGCCCGTTTAGCATTTTTGGTGCCAGTGGTGGATTTTGGCCCCCGGGGTGACTTTAGGTTTTTGGTTTCCAATGATCATTAGTGCATCCTCATGCATGGAAAACCATAATGCCCCAAGCAGATTTTCGTTTTGAGGTCCTTGGTGCCTCCGTGGTGAAACGTGACTCACTTTTTTTAGCCCGTTTAGCATTTTTGGTGCCCGTGGTGGATTTTGGCCCCCGGGGTGACTTTTGGTTTTTGGTTTCCAATGATCATTGGTGCATCCTCATGCATGGAAAACCATGATTCCCAAAGCGGATTTTCGTTTTGAGGTCCTTGGTACCTCCATGGTGCCCCGTGACTCACTTTTTTTAGCCCGTTTCGCATTTTTGGTGCCCGTGGTGGATTTTGGCCCCCGGGGTGACTTTTGGTTTTTGGTTTCCAATGATCATTGGTGCATCCTCATGCATGGAAAACCACGATGCCCCAAGCGGATTTTCGTTTTGAGGTCCTTGGTGCCTCCATGGTGCCCCGTGACTCACTTTTTTTAGCCCATTTAGCATTTTTGGTGCCCGTGGTGGATTTTGGCCCCCGGGGTGACTTTTGGTTTTTGGTTTCCAATGATCATTGGTGCATCCTCATGCATGGAAAACCATGATGCCCAAAGCGGATTTTCGTTTTGAGGTCCTTGGTGCCTCCATGGTGCCCCGTGACTCACTTTTTTTAGCCCGTTTAGCATTTTTGGTGCCCGTGGTGGATTTTGGCCCCCGGGGTGACTTTTGGTTTTTGGTTTCCAATGATCATTGGTGCGTCCTCATGCATGGAAAACCATGATGCCCAAAGCGGATTTTCGTTTTGAGGTCCTTGGTGCCTCCGTGGTGCCCCGTGACTCACTTTTTTTAGCCCGTTTAGCATTTTTGGTGCCCGTGGTGGATTTTGGCCCCCGGGGTGACTTTTGGTTTTTGGTTTCCAATGATCATTGGTGCGTCCTCATGCATGGAAAACCATGATGCCCCAAGCGGATTTTCGTTTTGAGGTCCTTGGTGCCTCCGTGGTGCCCCGTGACTCACTTTTTTAGCCCGTTTAGCATTTTTGGTGCCCGTGGTGGATTTTGGCCCCCGGGGTGACTTTTGGTTTTTGGTTTCCAATGATCATTGGTGCATCCTCATGCATGGAAAACCATGATGCCCCAAGCGGATTTTCGTTTTGAGGTCCTTGGTGCCTCCATGGTGCCCCGTGACTCCCTTTTTTTAGCCCGTTTAGCATTTTTGGTGCCCGTGATGGATTTTGGTCCCCGGGGTGACTTTTGGTTTTTGGTTTCCAATGATCATTGGTGCATCCTCATGCATGGAAAACCATGATTCCCAAAGCGGATTTTCGTTTTGAGGTCCGTGGTGCCTCCGTGGTGCCCCGTGACTCACTTTTTTTAGCCCGTTTAGCATTTTTGGTGCCCGTGGTGGATTTTGGCCCCCGGGGTGACTTTTGGTTTTTGGTTTCCAATGATCATTGGTGCATCCTCATGCATGGAAAACCATGATGCCCCAAGCGGATTTTCGTTTTGAGGTCCTTGGTGCCTCCGTGGTGCCCCGTGACTCACTTTTTTTAGCCCGTTTAGCATTTTTGGTGCCCGTGGTGGATTTTGGCCCCCGGGGTGACTTTTGGTTTTTGGTTTCCAATGATCATTGGTGCATCCTCATGCATGGAAAACCATGATGCCCCAAGCGGATTTTCGTTTTGAGGTCCTTGGTGCCTCCATGGTGCCCCGTGACTCACTTTTTTTAGCCCGTTTAGCATTTTTGGTGCCCGTGGTGGATTTTGGCCCCCGGGGTGACTTTAGGTTTTTGGTTTCCAATGATCATTGGTGCATCCTCATGCATGGAAAACCATGATGCCCCAAGCGGATTTTCGTTTTGAGGTCCTTGGTGCGTCCATGGTGCCCCGTGACTCACTTTTTTTAGCCCGTTTAGCATTTTTGGTGCCCGTGGTGGATTTTGGCCCCCGGGGTGACTTTAGGTTTTTGGTTTCCAATGATCATTAGTGCATCCTCATGCATGGAAAACCATAATGCCCCAAGCAGATTTTCGTTTTGAGGTCCTTGGTGCCTCCGTGGTGAAACGTGACTCACTTTTTTTAGCCCGTTTAGCATTTTTGGTGCCCGTGGTGGATTTTGGCCCCCGGGGTGACTTTTGGTTTTTGGTTTCCAATGATCATTGGTGCATCCTCATGCATGGAAAACCGTGATTCCCAAAGCGGATTTTCGTTTTGAGGTCCTTGGTACCTCCATGGTGCCCCGTGACTCACTTTTTTTAGCCCGTTTCGCATTTTTGGTGCCCGTGGTGGATTTTGGCCCCCGGGGTGACTTTTGGTTTTTGGTTTCCAATGATCATTGGTGCATCCTCATGCATGGAAAACCACGATGCCCCAAGCGGATTTTCGTTTTGAGGTCCTTGGTGCCTCCATGGTGCCCCGTGACTCACTTTTTTTAGCCCATTTAGCATTTTTGGTGCCCGTGGTGGATTTTGGCCCCCGGGGTGACTTTTGGTTTTTGGTTTCCAATGATCATTGGTGCATCCTCATGCATGGAAAACCATGATGTCCAAAGCGGATTTTCGTTTTGAGGTCCTTGGTGCCTCCATGGTGCCCCGTGACTCACTTTTTTTAGCCCGTTTAGCATTTTTGGTGCCCGTGGTGGATTTTGGCCCCCGGGGTGACTTTTGGTTTTTGGTTTCCAATGATCATTGGTGCGTCCTCATGCATGGAAAACCATGATTCCCAAAGCGGATTTTCGTTTTGAGGTCCTTGGTGCCTCCGTGGTGCCCCGTGACTCACTTTTTTTAGCCCGTTTAGCATTTTTGGTGCCCGTGGTGGATTTTGGCCCCCGGGGTGACTTTTGGTTTTTGGTTTCCAATGATCATTGGTGCGTCCTCATGCATGGAAAACCATGATGCCCCAAGCGGATTTTCGTTTTGAGGTCCTTGGTGCCTCCGTGGTGCCCCGTGACTCACTTTTTTAGCCCGTTTAGCATTTTTGGTGCCCGTGGTGGATTTTGGCCCCCGGGGTGACTTTTGGTTTTTGGTTTCCAATGATCATTGGTGCATCCTCATGCATGGAAAACCATGATGCCCCAAGCGGATTTTCGTTTTGAGGTCCTTGGTGCCTCCATGGTGCCCCGTGACTCCCTTTTTTTAGCCCGTTTAGCATTTTTGGTGCCCGTGATGGATTTTGGTCCCCGGGGTGACTTTTGGTTTTTGGTTTCCAATGATCATTGGTGCATCCTCATGCATGGAAAACCATGATTCCCAAAGCGGATTTTCGTTTTGAGGTCCGTGGTGCCTCCGTGGTGCCCCGTGACTCACTTTTTTTAGCCCGTTTAGCATTTTTGGTGCCCGTGGTGGATTTTGGCCCCCGGGGTGACTTTTGGTTTTTGGTTTCCAATGATCATTGGTGCATCCTCATGCATGGAAAACCATGATGCCCCAAGCGGATTTTCGTTTTGAGGTCCTT
>CM048646.1:78709555-78712055 GCA_026413185.1 Pueraria montana var. lobata | reverse complement strand
ACTTTTTTTAGCCCTTTTAGCATTTTTGGTGCCCGTGGTGGATTTTGGCCCCCGGGGTGACTTTTGGTTTTTGGTTTCCAATGATCATTGGTGCATCCTCATGCATGGAAAACCATGATGCCCCAAGCGGATTTTCGTTTTGAGGTCCTTGGTGCCTCCGTGGTGCCCCGTGACTCACTTTTTTTAGCCCGTTTAGCATTTTTGGTGCCCGTGGTGGATTTTGGCCCCCGGGGTGACTTTTGGTTTTTGGTTTCCAATGATCATTGGTGCATCCTCATGCATGGAAAACCATGATGCCCCAAGCGGATTTTCGTTTTGAGGTCCTTGGTGCCTCCATGGTGCCCCGTGACTCGCTTTTTTTAACCCGTTTAGCATTTTTGGTGCCCGTGATGGATTTTGGTCCCCGGGGTGACTTTTGGTTTTTGGTTTCCAATGATCATTGGTGCATCCTCATGCATGGAAAACCATGATTCCCAAAGCGGATTTTCGTTTTGAGGTCCTTGGTGCCTCCATGGTGCTCCGTGACTCACTTTTTTTAGCCCTTTTAGCATTTTTGGTGCCCGTGGTGGATTTTGGCCCCCGGGGTGACTTTTGGTTTTTGGTTTCCAATGATCATTGGTGCATCCTCATGCATGGAAAACCATGATGCCCCAAGCGGATTTTCGTTTTGAGGTCCTTGGTGCCTCCGTGGTGCCCCGTGACTCACTTTTTTTAGCCCGTTTAGCATTTTTGGTGCCCGTGGTGGATTTTGGCCCCCGGGGTGACTTTTGGTTTTTGGTTTCCAATGATCATTGGTGCATCCTCATGCATGGAAAACCATGATGCCCCAAGCGGATTTTCGTTTTGAGGTCCTTGGTGCCTCCATGGTGCCCCGTGACTCACTTTTTTTTAGCCCGTTTAGCATTTTTGGTGCCCGTGGTGGATTTTGGCCCCCGGGGTGACTTTTGGTTTTTGGTTTCCAATGATCATTGGTGCATCCTCATGCATGGAAAACCATGATGCCCCAAGCGGATTTTCGTTTTGAGGTCCTTGGTGCCTCCGTGGTGCCCCGTGACTCACTTTTTTTAGCCCGTTTAGCATTTTTGGTGCCCGTGGTGGATTTTGGCCCCCGGGGTGACTTTAGGTTTTTGGTTTCCAATGATCATTGGTGCATCCTCATGCATGGAAAACCATGATGCCCCAAGCGGATTTTCTTTTTGAGGTCCTTGGTGCCTCCGTGGTGCCCCGTGACTCACTTTTTTTAGCCCGTTTAGCATTTTTGGTGCCCGTGGTGGATTTTGGCCCCCGGGGTGACTTTTGGTTTTTGGTTTCCAATGATCATTGGTGCATCCTCATGCATGGAAAACCATGATGCCCCAAGCGGATTTTCGTTTTGAGGTCCTTGGTGCCTCCATGGTGCCCCGTGACTCGCTTTTTTTAGCCCGTTTAGCATTTTTGGTGCCCGTGATGGATTTTGGTCCCCGGGGTGACTTTTGGTTTTTGGTTTCCAATGATCATTGGTGCATCCTCATGCATGGAAAACCATGATTCCCAAAGCGGATTTTCGTTTTGAGGTCCTTGGTGCCTCCATGGTGCTCCGTGACTCACTTTTTTTAGCCCTTTTAGCATTTTTGGTGCCCGTGGTGGATTTTGGCCCCCGGGGTGACTTTAGGTTTTTGGTTTCCAATGATCATTGGTGCATCCTCATGCATGGAAAACCATGATGCCCCAAGCGGATTTTCGTTTTGAGGTCCTTGGTGCCTCCGTGGTGCCCCGTGACTCACTTTTTTTAGCCCGTTTAGCATTTTTGGTGCCCGTGGTGGATTTTGGCCCCCGGGGTGACTTTTGGTTTTTGGTTTCCAATGATCATTGGTGCATCCTCATGCATGGAAAACCATGATGCCCCAAGCGGATTTTCGTTTTGAGGTCCTTGGTGCCTCCATGGTGCCCCGTGACTCACTTTTTTTTAGCCCGTTTAGCATTTTTGGTGCCCGTGGTGGATTTTGGCCCCCGGGGTGACTTTTGGTTTTTGGTTTCCAATGATCATTGGTGCATCCTCATGCATGGAAAACCATGATGCCCCAAGCGGATTTTCGTTTTGAGGTCCTTGGTGCCTCCGTGGTGCCCCGTGACTCACTTTTTTTAGCCCGTTTAGCATTTTTGGTGCCCGTGGTGGATTTTGGCCCCCGGGGTGACTTTAGGTTTTTGGTTTCCAATGATCATTGGTGCATCCTCATGCATGGAAAACCATGATGCCCCAAGCGGATTTTCGTTTTGAGGTCCTTGGTGCCTCCGTGGTGCCCCGTGACTCACTTTTTTTTAGCCCGTTTAGCATTTTTGGTGCCCGTGGTGGATTTTGGCCCCCGGGGTGACTTTTGGTTTTTGGTTTCCAATGATCATTGGTGCATCCTCATGCATGGAAAACCATGATGCCCCAAGCGGATTTTCGTTTTGAGGTCCTTGGTGCCTCCGTGGTGCCCCGTGACTCACTTTTTTTAGCCCGTTTAGCATTTTTGGTGCC
>CM048646.1:78689555-78699555 GCA_026413185.1 Pueraria montana var. lobata | reverse complement strand
TTGTGACCAAACCTCGACCCCGATGTACCTCACCGGACGGGTCGGGATGAGGCCACGCCCCAAAGACCGCATTCTGATATGCCATAGGGCAATGATGCGTTCTTGTTTCCGTTAAGCAACCCCGCATTCTTATATGCCATAGGGCAACGATGCGTTTTTGGTTTTAGGATTGTGACCAAACCTCGACCCCGATGTACCTCACCGGACGGGTTGGGATGAGGCCACGCCCCAAAGACCGCATTCTGATATGCCATAGGGCAATGATGCGTTCTTGTTTCCGTTAAGCAACCCCGCATTCTTATATGCCATAGGGCAACGATGCGTTTTTGGTTTTAGGGTTGTGACCAAACCTCGACCCCGATGTACCTCACCGGACGGGTCGGGATGAGGCCACGCCCCAAAGACCGCATTCTGATATGCCATAGGGCAATGATGCGTTCTTGTTTCCGTTAAGCAACCCCGCATTCTTATATGCCATAGGGCAACGATGCGTTTTTGGTTTTAGGATTGTGACCAAACCTCGACCCCGATGTACCTCACCGGACGGGTCGGGATGAGGCCACGCCCCAAAGACCGCATTCTGATATGCCATAGGGCAATGATGCGTTCTTGTTTCCGTTAGGCAACCCCGCATTCTTATATGCCATAGGGCAACGATGCGTTTTTGGTTTTAGGGTTGTGACCAAACCTCGACCCCGGGACAGGTCGGGATGAGGCCACGCCCCAAAGACCGCATTCTGATATGCCATAGGGCAATGATGCGTTCTTGTTTCCGTTAGGCAACCCCGCATTCTTATATGCCATAGGGCAATGATGCGTTTTTGTTTGGGTTGTGACCAAACCTCGATGCCGGATCATTTGCATACTTATACGCCTAGGCCATTTGATGCATTTCACCGGACGGGTCGAGATGAGGACACGCTCCAAAGACCGCATACTGACATGCCATAGGGCAATGATGCGTTGGGGTACCACAAACAAACCACGCCACAAGGCTGGAAAAACCAACCAAGATCAGCGAATTTTTTGTGACCTGTACCCCCCCCCCCCCCCCTTATAATAGGCTTATGTGCCATTTTGGGTTTTGCCCAAGTAACTTTACTTTTTTGTGAGGAGACATGAGGCCATATCTGGAGCTAGAGATGGAATTTTGATGCGATTTTTTGCAGGAATCCTCATAATAATAATAAACGTTGGTTCCCAAAGTTTCATAATTTTTTACCAAGGGAATATTTTTTTATTAATTTTTAAAGTCGCTAGAATAGGTAAATGCTCAAAAAATCAAAAATGGACTTAGAGATCGAATTTTGTGCCCAAATTTTGCAGGAATCCTCACATTAATAATGTATATTAGTTCCCAAAGTTTCACAATTTTTTACCAAGGGAGCATTAGTTCGGAAATTTTTGGTGCCCCGTGGTGCATTTTGGTGCCCGTGGTGGATTTTGGCCCCCGGGGTGACTTTTGGTTTTTGGTTTCCAATGATCATTGGTGCATCCTCATGCATGGAAAACCATGATGCCCCAAGCGGATTTTCGTTTTGAGGTCCTTGGTGCCTCCATGGTGCCCCGTGACTCACTTTTTTTAGCCCGTTTAGCATTTTTGGTGCCCGTGGTGGATTTTGGCCCCCGGGGTGACTTTAGGTTTTTGGTTTCCAATGATCATTGGTGCATCCTCATGCATGGAAAACCATAATGCCCCAAGCGGATTTTCGTTTTGAGGTCCTTGGTGCCTCCATGGTGCCCCGTGACTCACTTTTTTTAGCCCGTTTAGCATTTTTGGTGCCCGTGGTGGATTTTGGCCCCCGGGGTGACTTTAGGTTTTTGGTTTCCAATGATCATTAGTGCATCCTCATGCATGGAAAACCATAATGCCCCAAGCGGATTTTCGTTTTGAGGTCCTTGGTGCCTCCGTGGTGAAACGTGACTCACTTTTTTTAGCCCGTTTAGCATTTTTGGTGCCCGTGGTGGATTTTGGCCCCCGGGGTGACTTTTGGTTTTTGGTTTCCAATGATCATTGGTGCATCCTCATGCATGGAAAACCATGATTCCCAAAGCGGATTTTCGTTTTGAGGTCCTTGGTGCCTCCATGGTGCCCCGTGACTCACTTTTTTTAGCCCGTTTCGCATTTTTGGTGCCCGTGGTGGATTTTGGCCCCCGGGGTGACTTTTGGTTTTTGGTTTCCAATGATCATTGGTGCATCCTCATGCATGGAAAACCATGATGCCCCAAGCGGATTTTCGTTTTGAGGTCCTTGGTGCCTCCATGGTGCCTCGTGACTCACTTTTTTTAGCCCGTTTAGCATTTTTGGTGCCCGTGGTGGATTTTGGACCCCGGGGTGACTTTAGGTTTTTGGTTTCCAATGATCATTGGTGCATCCTCATGCATGGAAAACCATAATGCCCCAAGCGGATTTTCGTTTTGAGGTCCTTGGTGCCTCCATGGTGCCCCGTGACTCACTTTTTTTAGCCCGTTTAGCATTTTTGGTGCCCGTGGTGGATTTTGGCCCCCGGGGTGACTTTAGGTTTTTGGTTTCCAATGATCATTAGTGCATCCTCATGCATGGAAAACCATAATGCCCCAAGCGGATTTTCGTTTTGAGGTCCTTGGTGCCTCCGTGGTGAAACGTGACTCACTTTTTTTAGCCCGTTTAGCATTTTTGGTGCCCGTGGTGGATATTGGCCCCCGGGGTGACTTTTGGTTTTTGGTTTCCAATGATCATTGGTGCATCCTCATGCATGGAAAACCATGATTCCCAAAGCGGATTTTCGTTTTGAGGTCCTTGGTGCCTCCATGGTGCCCCGTGACTCACTTTTTTTAGCCCGTTTCGCATTTTTGGTACCCGTGGTGGATTTTGGCCCCCGGGGTGACTTTTGGTTTTTGGTTTCCAATGATCATTGGTGCATCCTCATGCATGGAAAACCACGATGCCCCAAGCGGATTTTCGTTTTGAGGTCCTTGGTGCCTCCATGGTGCCCCGTGACTCACTTTTTTTAGCCCGTTTAGCATTTTTGGTGCCCGTGGTGGATTTTGGCCCCCGGGGTGACTTTTGGTTTTTGGTTTCCAATGATCATTGGTGCATCCTCATGCATGGAAAACCATGATGCCCAAAGCGGATTTTCGTTTTGAGGTCCTTGGTGCCTCCATGGTGCCCCGTGACTCACTTTTTTTAGCCCGTTTAGCATTTTTGGTGCCCGTGGTGGATTTTGGCCCCCGGGGTGACTTTTGGTTTTTGGTTTCCAATGATCATTGGTGCGTCCTCATGCATGGAAAACCATGATGCCCAAAGCGGATTTTCGTTTTGAGGTCCTTGGTGCCTCCGTGGTGCCCCGTGACTCACTTTTTTTAGCCCGTTTAGCATTTTTGGTGCCCGTGGTGGATTTTGGCCCCCGGGGTGACTTTTGGTTTTTGGTTTCCAATGATCATTCGTGCGTCCTCATGCATGGAAAACCATGATGCCCCAAGCGGATTTTCGTTTTGAGGTCCTTGGTGCCTCCGTGGTGCCCCGTGACTCACTTTTTTAGCCCGTTTAGCATTTTTGGTGCCCGTGGTGCATTTTGGCCCCCGGGGTGACTTTTGGTTTTTGGTTTCCAATGATCATTGGTGCATCCTCATGCATGGAAAACCATGATGCCCCAAGCGGATTTTCGTTTTGAGGTCCTTGGTGCCTCCATGGTGCCCCGTGACTCCATTTTTTTAGCCCGTTTAGCATTTTTGGTGCCCGTGATGGATTTTGGTCCCCGGGGTGACTTTTGGTTTTTGGTTTCCAATGATCATTGGTGCATCCTCATGCATGGAAAACCATGATTCCCAAAGCGGATTTTCGATTTGAGGTCCTTGGTGCCTCCATGGTGCTCCGTGACTCACTTTTTTTAGCCCTTTTAGCATTTTTGGTGCCCGTGGTGGATTTTGGCCCCCGGGGTGACTTTTGGTTTTTGGTTTCCAATGATCATTGGTGCATCCTCATGCATGGAAAACCATGATGCCCCAAGCGGATTTTCGTTTTGAGGTCGTTGGTGCCTCCGTGGTGCCCCGTGACTCACTTTTTTTAGCCCGTTTAGCATTTTTGGTGCCCGTGGTGGATTTTGGCCCCCGGGGTGACTTTTGGTTTTTGGTTTCCAATGATCATTGGTGCATCCTCATGCATGGAAAACCATGATGCCCCAAGCGGATTTTCGTTTTGAGGTCCTTGGTGCCTCCATGGTGCCCCGTGACTCACTTTTTTTAGCCCGTTTAGCATTTTTGGTGCCCGTGGTGGATTTTGGCCCCCGGGGTGACTTTAGGTTTTTGGTTTCCAATGATCATTGGTGCATCCTCATGCATGGAAAACCATAATGCCCCAAGCGGATTTTCGTTTTGAGGTCCTTGGTGCCTCCATGGTGCCCCGTGACTCACTTTTTTTAGCCCGTTTAGCATTTTTGGTGCCCGTGGTGGATTTTGGCCCCCGGGGTGACTTTAGGTTTTTGGTTTCCAATGATCATTAGTGCATCCTCATGCATGGAAAACCATAATGCCCCAAGCGGATTTTCGTTTTGAGGTCCTTGGTGCCTCCGTGGTGAAACGTGACTCACTTTTTTTAGCCCGTTTAGCATTTTTGGTGCCCGTGGTGGATTTTGGCCCCCGGGGTGACTTTTGGTTTTTGGTTTCCAATGATCATTGGTGCATCCTCATGCATGGAAAACCATGATTCCCAAAGCGGATTTTCGTTTTGAGGTCCTTGGTGCCTCCATGGTGCCCCGTGACTCACTTTTTTTAGCCCGTTTCGCATTTTTGGTGCCCGTGGTGGATTTTGGCCCCCGGGGTGACTTTTGGTTTTTGGTTTCCAATGATCATTGGTGCATCCTCATGCATGGAAAACCATAATCCCCCAAGCGGATTTTCGTTTTGAGGTCCTTGGTGCCTCCGTGGTGCCCCGTGACTCACTTTTTTTAGCCCGTTTAGCATTTTTGGTGCCCGTGGTGGATTTTGGACCCCGGGGTGACTTTAGGTTTTTGGTTTCCAATGATCATTGGTGCATCCTCATGCATGGAAAACCATAATGCCCCAAGCGGATTTTCGTTTTGAGGTCCTTGGTGCCTCCATGGTGCCCCGTGACTCACTTTTTTTAGCCCGTTTAGCATTTTTGGTGCCCGTGGTGGATTTTGGCCCCCGGGGTGACTTTAGGTTTTTGGTTTCCAATGATCATTAGTGCATCCTCATGCATGGAAAACCATAATGCCCCAAGCGGATTTTCGTTTTGAGGTCCTTGGTGCCTCCGTGGTGAAACGTGACTCACTTTTTTTAGCCCGTTTAGCATTTTTGGTGCCCGTGGTGGATATTGGCCCCCGGGGTGACTTTTGGTTTTTGGTTTCCAATGATCATTGGTGCATCCTCATGCATGGAAAACCATGATTCCCAAAGCGGATTTTCGTTTTGAGGTCCTTGGTGCCTCCATGGTGCCCCGTGACTCACTTTTTTTAGCCCGTTTCGCATTTTTGGTACCCGTGGTGGATTTTGGCCCCCGGGGTGACTTTTGGTTTTTGGTTTCCAATGATCATTGGTGCATCCTCATGCATGGAAAACCACGATGCCCCAAGCGGATTTTCGTTTTGAGGTCCTTGGTGCCTCCATGGTGCCCCGTGACTCACTTTTTTTAGCCCGTTTAGCATTTTTGGTGCCCGTGGTGGATTTTGGCCCCCGGGGTGACTTTTGGTTTTTGGTTTCCAATGATCATTGGTGCATCCTCATGCATGGAAAACCATGATGCCCCAAGCGGATTTTCGTTTTGAGGTCCTTGGTGCCTCCCTGGTGCCCCGTGACTCGCTTTTTTTAGCCCGTTTAGCATTTTTGGTGCCCGTGATGGATTTTGGTCCCCGGGGTGACTTTTGGTTTTTGGTTTCCAATGATCATTGGTGCATCCTCATGCATGGAAAACCATGATTCCCAAAGCGGATTTTCGTTTTGAGGTCCTTGGTGCCTCCATGGTGCTCCATGACTCACTTTTTTTAGCCCTTTTAGCATTTTTGGTGCCCGTGGTGGATTTTGGCCCCCGGGGTGACTTTTGGTTTTTGGTTTCCAATGATCATTGGTGCATCCTCATGCATGGAAAACCATGATGCCCCAAGCGGATTTTCGTTTTGAGGTCCTTGGTGCCTCCGTGGTGCCCCGTGACTCACTTTTTTTAGCCCGTTTAGCATTTTTGGTGCCCGTGGTGGATTTTGGCCCCCGGGGTGACTTTTGGTTTTTGGTTTCCAATGATCATTGGTGCATCCTCATGCATGGAAAACCATGATGCCCCAAGCGGATTTTCGTTTTGAGGTCCTTGGTGCCTCCATGGTGCCCCGTGACTCGCTTTTTTTAGCCCGTTTAGCACTTTTGGTGCCCGTGATGGATTTTGGTCCCCGGGGTGACTTTTGGTTTTTGGTTTCCAATGATCATTGGTGCATCCTCATGCATGGAAAACCATGATTCCCAAAGCGGATTTTCGTTTTGAGGTCCTTGGTGCCTCCATGGTGCTCCATGACTCACTTTTTTTAGCCCTTTTAGCATTTTTGGTGCCCGTGGTGGATTTTGGCCCCCGGGGTCACTTTTGGTTTTTGGTTTCCAATGATCATTGGTGCATCCTCATGCATGGAAAACCATGATGCCCCAAGCGGATTTTCGTTTTGAGGTCCTTGGTGCCTCCGTGGTGCCCCGTGACTCACTTTTTTTAGCCCGTTTAGCATTTTTGGTGCCCGTGGTTGATTTTGGCCCCCGGGGTGACTTTTGGTTTTTGGTTTCCAATGATCATTGGTGCATCCTCATGCATGGAAAACCATGATGCCCCAAGCGGATTTTCGTTTTGAGGTCCTTGGTGCCTCCATGGTGCCCCGTGACTCACTTTTTTTTAGCCCGTTTAGCATTTTTGGTGCCCGTGGTGGATTTTGGCCCCCGGGGTGACTTTTGGTTTTTGGTTTCCAATGATCATTGGTGCATCCTCATGCATGGAAAACCATGATGCCCCAAGCGGATTTTCGTTTTGAGGTCCTTGGTGCCTCCGTGGTGCCCCGTGACTCACTTTTTTTAGCCCGTTTAGCATTTTTGGTGCCCGTGGTGGATTTTGGCCCCCGGGGTGACTTTAGGTTTTTGGTTTCCAATGATCATTGGTGCATCCTCATGCATGGAAAACCATGATGCCCCAAGCGGATTTTCGTTTTGAGGTCCTTGGTGCCTCCGTGGTGCCCCGTGACTCACTTTTTTTAGCCCGTTTAGCATTTTTGGTGCCCGTGGTGGATTTTGGCCCCCGGGGTGACTTTTGGTTTTTGGTTTCCAATGATCATTGGTGCATCCTCATGCATGGAAAACCATGATGCCCCAAGCGGATTTTCGTTTTGAGGTCCTTGGTGCCTCCGTGGTGCCCCGTGACTCACTTTTTTTAGCCCGTTTAGCATTTTTGGTGCCCGTGGTGGATTTTGGCCCCCGGGGTGACTTTTGGTTTTTGGTTTCCAATGATCATTGGTGCATCCTCATGCATGGAAAACCATGATGCCCCAAGCGGATTTTCGTTTTGAGGTCCTTGGTGCCTCCATGGTGCCCCGTGACTCGCTTTTTTTAGCCCGTTTAGCATTTTTGGTGCCCGTGATGGATTTTGGTCCCCGGGGTGACTTTTGGTTTTTGGTTTCCAATGATCATTGGTGCATCCTCATGCATGGAAAACCATGATTCCCAAAGCGGATTTTCGTTTTGAGGTCCTTGGTGCCTCCATGGTGCTCCATGACTCACTTTTTTTAGCCCTTTTAGCATTTTTGGTGCCCTTGGTGGATTTTGGCCCCCGGGGTCACTTTTGGTTTTTGGTTTCCAATGATCATTGGTGCATCCTCATGCATGGAAAACCATGATGCCCCAAGCGGATTTTCGTTTTGAGGTCCTTGGTGCCTCCGTGGTGCCCCGTGACTCACTTTTTTTAGCCCGTTTAGCATTTTTGGTGCCCGTGGTGGATTTTGGCCCCCGGGGTGACTTTTGGTTTTTGGTTTCCAATGATCATTGGTGCATCCTCATGCATGGAAAACCATGATGCCCCAAGCGGATTTTCGTTTTGAGGTCCTTGGTGCCTCCATGGTGCCCCGTGACTCGCTTTTTTTAGCCCGTTTAGCATTTTTGGTGCCCGTGATGGATTTTGGTCCCCGGGGTGACTTTTGGTTTTTGGTTTCCAATGATCATTGGTGCATCCTCATGCATGGAAAACCATGATTCCCAAAGCGGATTTTCGTTTTGAGGTCCTTGGTGCCTCCATGGTGCTCCATGACTCACTTTTTTTAGCCCTTTTAGCATTTTTGGTGCCCGTGGTGGATTTTGGCCCCCGGGGTGACTTTTGGTTTTTGGTTTGCAATGATCATTGGTGCATCCTCATGCATGGAAAACCATGATGCCCCAAGCGGATTTTCGTTTTGAGGTCCTTGGTGCCTCCGTGGTGCCCCGTGACTCACTTTTTTTAGCCCGTTTAGCATTTTTGGTGCCCGTGGTGGATTTTGGCCCCCGGGGTGACTTTTGGTTTTTGGTTTCCAATGATCATTGGTGCATCCTCATGCATGGAAAACCATGATGCCCCAAGCGGATTTTCGTTTTGAGGTCCTTGGTGCCTCCGTGGTGCCCCGTGACTCACTTTTTTTAGCCCGTTTAGCATTTTTGGTGCCCGTGGTGGATTTTGGCCCCCGGGGTGACTTTTGGTTTTTGGTTTCCAATGATCATTGGTGCATCCTCATGCATGGAAAACCATGATGCCCCAAGCGGATTTTCGTTTTGAGGTCCTTGGTGCCTCCGTGGTGCCCCGTGACTCACTTTTTTTAGCCCGTTTAGCATTTTTGGTGCCCGTGGTGGATTTTGGCCCCCGGGGTGACTTTTGGTTTTTGGTTTCCAATGATCATTGGTGCATCCTCATGCATGGAAAACCATGATGCCCCAAGCGGATTTTCGTTTTGAGGTCCTTGGTGCCTCCCTGGTGCCCCGTGACTCGCTTTTTTTAGCCCGTTTAGCATTTTTGGTGCCCGTGATGGATTTTGGTCCCCGGGGTGACTTTTGGTTTTTGGTTTCCAATGATCATTGGTGCATCCTCATGCATGGAAAACCATGATTCCCAAAGCGGATTTTCGTTTTGAGGTCCTTGGTGCCTCCATGGTGCTCCATGACTCACTTTTTTTAGCCCTTTTAGCATTTTTGGTGCCCGTGGTGGATTTTGGCCCCCGGGGTGACTTTTGGTTTTTGGTTTCCAATGATCATTGGTGCATCCTCATGCATGGAAAACCATGATGCCCCAAGCGGATTTTCGTTTTGAGGTCCTTGGTGCCTCCGTGGTGCCCCGTGACTCACTTTTTTTAGCCCGTTTAGCATTTTTGGTGCCCGTGGTGGATTTTGGCCCCCGGGGTGACTTTAGGTTTTTGGTTTCCAATGATCATTGGTGCATCCTCATGCATGGAAAACCATGATGCCCCAAGCGGATTTTCGTTTTGAGGTCCTTGGTGCCTCCGTGGTGCCCCGTGACTCACTGTTTTTAGCCCGTTTAGCATTTTTGGTGCCCGTGGTGGATTTTGGCCCCCGGGGTGACTTTTGGTTTTTGGTTTCCAATGATCATTGGTGCATCCTCATGCATGGAAAACCATGATGCCCCAAGCGGATTTTCGTTTTGAGGTCCTTGGTGCCTCCATGGTGCCCCGTGACTCGCTTTTTTTAGCCCGTTTAGCATTTTTGGTGCCCGTGATGGATTTTGGTCCCCGGGGTGACTTTTGGTTTTTGGTTTCCAATGATCATTGGTGCATCCTCATGCATGGAAAACCATGATTCCCAAAGCAGATTTTCGTTTTGAGGTCCTTGGTGCCTCCATGGTGCTCCATGACTCACTTTTTTTAGCCCTTTTAGCATTTTTGGTGCCCGTGGTGGATTTTGGCCCCCGGGGTGACTTTTGGTTTTTGGTTTCCAATGATCATTGGTGCATCCTCATGCATGGAAAACCATGATGCCCCAAGCGGATTTTCGTTTTGAGGTCCTTGGT
>CM048646.1:78677055-78679555 GCA_026413185.1 Pueraria montana var. lobata | reverse complement strand
GGACGGGTCGGGATGAGGCCACGCCCCAAAGACCGCTTCTGATATGCCATAGGGCAATGATGCGTTCTTGTTTCCGTTAGGCAACCCCGCATTCTTATATGCCATAGGGCAACGATGCGTTTTTGGTTTTAGGGTTGTGACCAAACCTCGACCCCGGGATACCTCAACCGGACGGGTCGGGATGAGGCCACGCCCCAAAGACCGCATTCTGATATGCCATAGGGCAATGATGCGTTCTTGTTTCCGTTAAGCAACCCCGCATTCTTATATGCCATAGGGCAACGATGCGTTTTTGGTTTTAGGGTTGTCACCAAACCTCGACCCCGGGATACCTCACCGGACGGGTCGGGATGAGGCCACGCCCCAAAGACCGCATTCTGATATGCCATAGGGCAATGATGCGTTCTTGTTTCCGTTAAGCAACCCCGCATTCTTATATGCCATAGGGCAACGATGCGTTTTTGGTTTTAGGATTGTGACCAAACCTCGACCCCGATGTACCTCACCGGACGGGTCGGGATGAGGCCACGCCCCAAAGACCGCATTCTGATATGCCATAGGGCAATGATGCGTTCTTGTTTCCGTTAAGCAACCCCGCATTCTTATATGCCATAGGGCAACGATGCGTTTTTGGTTTTAGGATTGTGACCAAACCTCGACCCCGATGTACCTCACCGGACGGGTCGGGATGAGGCCACGCCCCAAAGACCGCATTCTGATATGCCATAGGGCAATGATGCGTTCTTGTTTCCGTTAAGCAACCCCGCATTCTTATATGCCATAGGGCAACGATGCGTTTTTGGTTTTAGGATTGTGACCAAACCTCGACCCCGATGTACCTCACCGGACGGGTCGGGATGAGGCCACGCCCCAAAGACCGCATTCTGATATGCCATAGGGCAATGATGCGTTCTTGTTTCCGTTAAGCAACCCCGCATTCTTATATGCCATAGGGCAACGATGCGTTTTTGGTTTTAGGATTGTGACCAAACCTCGACCCCGATGTACCTCACCGGACGGGTCGGGATGAGGCCACGCCCCAAAGACCGCTTCTGATATGCCATAGGGCAATGATGCGTTCTTGTTTCCGTTAGGCAACCCCGCATTCTTATATGCCATAGGGCAACGATGCGTTTTTGGTTTTAGGGTTGTGACCAAACCTCGACCCCGGGATACCTCAACCGGACGGGTCGGGATGAGGCCACGCCCCAAAGACCGCATTCTGATATGCCATAGGGCAATGATGCGTTCTTGTTTCCGTTAAGCAACCCCGCATTCTTATATGCCATAGGGCAACGATGCGTTTTTGGTTTTAGGGTTGTCACCAAACCTCGACCCCGGGATACCTCACCGGACGGGTCGGGATGAGGCCACGCCCCAAAGACCGCATTCTGATATGCCATAGGGCAATGATGCGTTCTTGTTTCCGTTAAGCAACCCCGCATTCTTATATGCCATAGGGCAACGATGCGTTTTTGGTTTTAGGATTGTGACCAAACCTCGACCCCGATGTACCTCACCGGACGGGTCGGGATGAGGCCACGCCCCAAAGACCGCATTCTGATATGCCATAGGGCAATGATGCGTTCTTGTTTCCGTTAAGCAACCCCGCATTCTTATATGCCATAGGGCAACGATGCGTTTTTGGTTTTAGGATTGTGACCAAACCTCGACCCCGATGTACCTCACCGGACGGGTCGGGATGAGGCCACGCCCCAAAGACCGCATTCTGATATGCCATAGGGCAATGATGCGTTCTTGTTTCCGTTAAGCAACCCCGCATTCTTATATGCCATAGGGCAACGATGCGTTTTTGGTTTTAGGATTGTGACCAAACCTCGACCCCGATGTACCTCACCGGACGGGTCGGGATGAGGCCACGCCCCAAAGACCGCATTCTGATATGCCATAGGGCAATGATGCGTTCTTGTTTCCGTTAAGCAACCCCGCATTCTTATATGCCATAGGGCAACGATGCATTTTTGGTTTTAGGGTTGTGACCAAACCTCGACCCCGATGTACCTCACCGGACGGGTCGGGATGAG
Source organism: Pueraria montana var. lobata (assembly GCA_026413185.1). Classification (NCBI taxonomy): domain Eukaryota; kingdom Viridiplantae; phylum Streptophyta; class Magnoliopsida; order Fabales; family Fabaceae; genus Pueraria; species Pueraria montana. Next base: position 78,677,510 of record CM048646.1, on the reverse strand, counting down.
GCCACGCCCCAAAGACCGCATTCTGATATGCCATAGGGCAATGATGCGTTCTTGTTTCCGTTAAGCAACCCCGCATTCTTATATGCCATAGGGAAACGATGCGTTTTTGGTTTTAGGGTTGTCACCAAACCTCGACCCCGGGATACCTCACCGGACAGGTCGGGATGAGGCCACGCCCCAAAGACCGCATTCTGATATGCCATAGGGCAATGATGCGTTCTTGTTTCCGTTAAGCAACCCCGCATTCTTATATGCCATAGGGCAACGATGCGTTTTTGGTTTTAGGATTGTGACCAAACCTCGACCCCGATGTACCTCACCGGACGGGTCGGGATGAGGCCACGCCCCAAAGACCGCATTCTGATATGCCATAGGGCAATGATGCGTTCTTGTTTCCGTTAAGCAACCCCGCATTCTTATATGCCATAGGGCAACGATGCGTTTTTGGTTTTAGG
>CM048646.1:78664555-78667055 GCA_026413185.1 Pueraria montana var. lobata | reverse complement strand
TCTTGTTTCCGTTAGGCAACCCCGCATTCTTATATGCCATAGGGCAACGATGCGTTTTTGGTTTTAGGGTTGTGACCAAACCTCGACCCCGGGACAGGTCGGGATGAGGCCACGCCCCAAAGACCGCATTCTGATATGCCATAGGGCAATGATGCGTTCTTGTTTCCGTTAGGCAACCCCGCATTCTTATATGCCATAGGGCAATGATGCGTTTTTGTTTGGGTTGTGACCAAACCTCGATGCCGGATCATTTGCATACTTATACGCCTAGGCCATTTGATGCATTTCACCGGACGGGTCGAGATGAGGACACGCTCCAAAGACCGCATACTGACATGCCATAGGGCAATGATGCGTTGGGGTACCACAAACAAACCACGCCACAAGGCTGGAAAAACCAACCAAGATCAGCGAATTTTTTGTGACCTGTACCCCCCCTTATAATAGGCTTATGTGCCATTTTGGGTTTTGCCCAAGTAACTTTACTTTTTTGTGAGGAGACATGAGGCCATATCTGGAGCTAGAGATGGAATTTTGATGCGATTTTTTGCAGGAATCCTCATAATAATAATAAACGTTGGTTCCCAAAGTTTCATAATTTTTTACCAAGGGAATATTTTTTTATTAATTTTTAAAGTCGCTAGAATAGGTAAATGCTCAAAAAATCAAAAATGGACTTAGAGATCGAATTTTGTGCCCAAATTTTGCAGGAATCCTCACATTAATAATATATATTAGTTCCCAAAGTTTCACAATTTTTTACCAAGGGAGCATTAGTTCGGAAATTTTTGGTGCCCCGTGGTGCATTTTGGTGCCCGTGGTGGATTTTGGCCCCCGGGGTGACTTTTGGTTTTTGGTTTCCAATGATCATTGGTGCATCCTCATGCATGGAAAACCATGATGCCCCAAGCGGATTTTCGTTTTGAGGTCCTTGGTGCCTCCAGGTGCCCCGTGACTCACTTTTTTTAGCCCGTTTAGCATTTTTGGTGCCCGTGGTGGATTTTGGCCCCCGGGGTGACTTTTGGTTTTTGGTTTCCAATGATCATTGGTGCATCCTCATGCATGGAAAACCATAATGCCCAAAGCGGATTTTCGTTTTGAGGTCCTTGGTGCCTCCATGGTGCCCCGTGACTCACTTTTTTTAGCCCGTTTCGCATTTTTGGTGCCCGTGGTGGATTTTGGCCCCCGGGGTGACTTTTGGTTTTTGGTTTCCAATGATCATTGGTGCGTCCTCATGCATGGAAAACCATGATGCCCAAAGCGGATTTTCGTTTTGAGGTCCTTGGTGCCTCCATGGTGCCCCGTGACTCACTTTTTTTAGCCCGTTTCGCATTTTTGGTGCCCGTGGTGGATTTTGGCCCCCGGGGTGACTTTTGGTTTTTGGTTTCCAATGATCATTGGTGCATCCTCATGCATGGAAAACCATGATGCCCCAAGCGGATTTTCGTTTTGAGGTCCTTAGTGCCTCCATGGTGCCCCGTGACTCACTTTTTTTAGCCCGTTTAGCATTTTTGGTGCCCGTGGTGGATTTTGGCCCCCGGGGTTGTAACACCCCGAAAATTACAACCCAATAAATATGAACGTGAGAGATTTAACTAGAAAATTTTCTTGTTGGGGAGAATTGTAACACTGTGATTTTTCGTAACGTATATTAAGGGTTTGATAAATACCATAAAAGGAAATTAAATTTAAATTTATAGTGTTATTGTGAGATTTTTGGAACATTTACGTAAGTTCCGTAAGTTGACAAAAAAAAAAGGGAAGGGGGTGTCCTTAGAGGAAGGGTGGCTACAAATAGCAAAATCTCAAAATTTTCCTACATATACACGTGATTCAGCTTCCTTCTTTCTAAAAGTTATCTTCATTCTTCATTCTCCTCCCGTAGCTCTCCTTCTTCTTTCTAAAATTTTGCACTCTTTCTAAGATTTAAGTATTCAAATCAAAGTTTTCACCGATTAAATTCGGATATGTTATAGAAGAGTTCAAGAACTTCAAAACCTACCGATTGAATTTTGATTTCATTGAGGTATGGAGGAATTTTCTTCTTCCCTGAGCTATTTCTATAATTTCAGTTTAAGTGTGGTTGAGAGTTAGGGGACTCAATCACCTAATGCATGCATGCCCCTCTTTGGCTGTTGTGTTTGTTTTGTTTGAAATTGATAAAAATGGATATTTGATTCGTTTGGCAGTGGCTGTGTGGGAGATTGTATGTACTGTCCTTGAGTGTTTTGATTTTTGAAATTGATTGGGAAGGCTCCTAAAACAAAGGAGACCATGCCCAAATTTTCTTGAAATTATTTGATAAGCTTTGCATGTGAAAATCAAACCACAAAACAAAGTGGCAGTGACTGTCAGATTCGCGTGTCCCCGGACAGCTCCCACGGTTTTGTGACTTTTAGAAGATCTAACCGTTGGTTTTTCATGAAATTTGCTTTGAATAAAAATAGACACAAAAAGGAACAACTTTTATTTTAACACAATGGAGATAAAATCTCGTTTT
>CM048646.1:78644555-78654555 GCA_026413185.1 Pueraria montana var. lobata | reverse complement strand
CGCATTCTTATATGCCATAGGGCAACGATGCGTTTTTGGTTTTAGGATTGTGACCAAACCTCGACCCCGATGTACCTCACCGGACGGGTCGGGATGAGGCCACGCCCCAAAGACCGCATTCTGATATGCCATAGGGCAATGATGCGTTCTTGTTTCCGTTAGGCAACCCCGCATTCTTATATGCCATAGGGCAACGATGCGTTTTTGGTTTTAGGATTGTCACCAAACCTCGACCCCGATATACCTCACCGGACGGGTCGGGATGAGGCCACGCCCCAAAGACCGCATTCTGATATGCCATAGGGCAATGATGCGTTCTTGTTTCCGTTAAGCAACCCCGCATTCTTATATGCCATAGGGCAACGATGCGTTTTTGGTTTTAGGGTTGTCACCAAACCTCGACCCCGGGATACCTCACCGGACGGGTCGGGATGAGGCCACGCCCCAAAGACCGCATTCTGATATGCCATAGGGCAATGATGCGTTCTTGTTTCCGTTAAGCAACCCCGCATTCTTATAGGCCATAGGGCAACGATGCGTTTTTGGTTTTAGGGTTGTGACCAAACCTCGACCCCGGGATACCTCACCGGACGGGTCGGGATGAGGCCACGCCCCAAAGACCGCATTCTGATATGCCATAGGGCAATGATGCGTTCTTGTTTCCGTTAAGCAACCCCGCATTCTTATATGCCATAGGGCAACGATGCGTTTTTGGTTTTAGGGTTGTCACCAAACCTCGACCCCGGGATACCTCACCGGACGGGTCGGGATGAGGCCACGCCCCAAAGACCGCATTCTGATATGCCATAGGGCAATGATGCGTTCTTGTTTCCGTTAAGCAACCCCGCATTCTTATAGGCCATAGGGCAACGATGCGTTTTTGGTTTTAGGGTTGTGACCAAACCTCGACCCCGGGATACCTCACCGGACGGGTCGGGATGAGGCCACGCCCCAAAGACCGCATTCTGATATGCCATAGGGCAATGATGCGTTCTTGTTTCCGTTAAGCAACCCCGCATTCTTATATGCCATAGGGCAACGATGCGTTTTTGGTTTTAGGGTTGTGACCAAACCTCGACCCCGATGTACCTCACCGGACGGGTCGGGATGAGGCCACGCCCCAAAGACCGCATTCTGATATGCCATAGGGCAATGATGCGTTCTTGTTTCCATTAGGCAACCCCGCATTCTTATATGCCATAGGGCAACGATGCGTTTTTGGTTTTAGGATTGTGACCAAACCTCGACACCGATGTACCTCACCGGACGGGTCGGGATGAGGCCACGCCCCAAAGACCGCATTCTGATATGCCATAGGGCAATGATGCGTTCTTGTTTCCGTTAGGCAACCCCGCATTCTTATATGCCATAGGGCAACGATGCGTTTTTGGTTTTAGGATTGTGACCAAACCTCGACCCCGATGTACCTCACCGGACGGGTCGGGATGAGGCCACGCCCCAATGACCGCATTCTGATATGCCATAGGGCAATGATGCGTTCTTATTTCCGTTAAGCAACCCCGCATTCTTATATGCCATAGGGCAACGATGCGTTTTTGGTTTTAGGGTTGTGACCAAACCTCGACCCCGATGTACCTCACCGGACGGGTCGGGATGAGGCCACTACCCAAAGACCGCATTCTGATATGCCATAGGGCAATGATGCGTTCTTGTTTCCGTTAAGCAACCCCGCATTCTTATATGCCATAGGGCAACGATGCGTTTTTGGTTTTAGGATTGTGACCAAACCTCGACCCCGATGTACCTCACCGGACGGGTCGGGATGAGGCCACGCCCCAAAGACCGCATTCTGATATGCCATAGGGCAATGATGCGTTCTTGTTTCCGTTAGGCAACCCCGCATTCTTATATGCCATAGGGCAACGATGCGTTTTTGGTTTTAGGGTTGTGACCAAACCTCGACCCCGGGACAGGTCGGGATGAGGCCACGCCCCAAAGACCGCATTCTGATATGCCATAGGGCAATGATGCGTTCTTGTTTCCGTTAGGCAACCCCGCATTCTTATATGCCATAGGGCAATGATGCGTTTTTGTTTGGGTTGTGACCAAACCTCGATGCCGGATCATTTGCATACTTATACGCCTAGGCCATTTGATGCATTTCACCGGACGGGTCGAGATGAGGACACGCTCCAAAGACCGCATACTGACATGCCATAGGGCAATGATGCGTTGGGGTACCACAAACAAACCACGCCACAAGGCTGGAAAAACCAACCAAGATCAGCGAATTTTTTGTGACCTGTACCCCCCCTTATAATAGGCTTATGTGCCATTTTGGGTTTTGCCCAAGTAACTTTACTTTTTTGTGAGGAGACATGAGGCCATATCTGGAGCTAGAGATGGAATTTTGATGCGATTTTTTGCAGGAATCCTCATAATAATAATAAACGTTGGTTCCCAAAGTTTCATAATTTTTTACCAAGGGAATATTTTTTTATTAATTTTTAAAGTCGCTAGAATAGGTAAATGCTCAAAAAATCAAAAATGGACTTAGAGATCGAATTTTGTGCCCAAATTTTGCAGGAATCCTCACATTAATAATGTATATTAGTTCCCAAAGTTTCACAATTTTTTACCAAGGGAGCATTAGTTCGGAAATTTTTGGTGCCCCGTGGTGCATTTTGGTGCCCGTGGTGGATTTTGGCCCCCGGGGTGACTTTTGGTTTTTGGTTTCCAATGATCATTGGTGCATCCTCATGCATGGAAAACCATGATGCCCAAAGCGGATTTTCGTTTTGAGGTCCTTGGTGCCTCCATGGTGCCCCGTGACTCACTTTTTTTAGCCCGTTTAGCATTTTTGGTGCCCGTGGTGGATTTTGGCCCCCGGGGTGACTTTTGGTTTTTGGTTTCCAATGATCATTGGTGCATCCTCATGCATGGAAAACCATAATGCCCAAAGCGGATTTTCGTTTTGAGGTCCTTGGTGCCTCCATGGTGCCCCGTGACTCACTTTTTTTAGCCCGTTTAGCATTTTTTTTGCCCGTGGTGGATTTTGGCCCCCGGGGTGACTTTAGGTTTTTGGTTTCCAATGATCATTGGTGCATCCTCATGCATGGAAAACCATGATGCCCCAAGCGGATTTTCGTTTTGAGGTCCTTGGTGCCTCCATGGTGCCCCGTGACTCACTTTTTTTAGCCCGTTTAGCATTTTTGGTGCCCGTGGTGGATTTTGGCCCCCGGGGTGACTTTAGGTTTTTGGTTTCCAATGATCATTAGTGCATCCTCATGCATGGAAAACCATAATGCCCCAAGCGGATTTTCGTTTTGAGGTCCTTGGTGCCTCCGTGGTGCCCCGTGACTCACTTTTTTTAGCCCGTTTAGCATTTTTGGTGCCCGTGGTGGATTTTGGCCCCCGGGGTGACTTTTGGTTTTTGGTTTCCAATGATCATTGGTGCGTCCTCATGCATGGAAAACCATGATGCCCAAAGCGGATTTTCGTTTTGAGGTCCTTGGTGCCTCCATGGTGCCCCGTGACTCACTTTTTTTAGCCCGTTTAGCATTTTTGGTGCCCGTGGTGGATTTTGGCCCCCGGGGTGACTTTTGGTTTTTGGTTTCCAATGATCATTGGTGCATCCTCATGCATGGAAAACCATGATGCCCCAAGCGGATTTTCGTTTTGAGGTCCTTGGTGCCTCCATGGTGCCCCGTGACTCACTTTTTTTAGCCCGTTTAGCATTTTTGGTGCCCGTGGTGGATTTTGGCCCCCGGGGTGACTTTTGGTTTTTGGTTTCCAATGATCATTGGTGCGTCCTCATGCATGGAAAACCATGATGCCCCAAGCGGATTTTCGTTTTGAGGTCCTTGGTGCCTTCATGGTGCCCCGTGACTCACTTTTTTTAGCCCGTTTCGCATTTTTGGTGCCCGTGGTGGATTTTGGCCCCCGGGGTGACTTTTGGTTTTTGGTTTCCGATGATCATTGGTGCATCCTCATGCATGGAAAACCATGATGCCCCAAGCGGATTTTCGTTTTGAGGTCCTTGGTGCCTCCATGGTGCCCCGTGACTCACTTTTTTTAGCCCGTTTAGCATTTTTGGTGCCCGTGGTGGATTTTGGCCCCCGGGGTGACTTTTGGTTTTTGGTTTCCAATGATCATTGGTGCATCCTCATGCATGGAAAACCATGATGCCCCAAGCGGATTTTCGTTTTGAGGTCCTTGGTGCCTCCATGGTGCCCCGTGACTCACTTTTTTTAGCCCGTTTCGCATTTTTGGTGCCCGTGGTGGATTTTGGCCCCCGGGGTGACTTTTGGTTTTTGGTTTCCAATGATCATTGGTGCATCCTCATGCATGGAAAACCATGATGCCCCAAGCGGATTTTCGTTTTGAGGTCCTTGGTGCCTCCATGGTGCCCCGTGACTCACTTTTTTTAGCCCGTTTCGCATTTTTGGTGCCCGTGGTGGATTTTGGCCCCCGGGGTGACTTTTGGTTTTTGGTTTCCAATGATCATTGGTGCATCCTCATGCCTGGAAAACCATGATGCCCCAAGCGGATTTTCGTTTTGAGGTCCTTGGTGCCTCCATGGTGCCCCGTGACTCACTTTTTTTAGCCCGTTTAGCATTTTTGGTGCCCGTGGTGGATTTTGGCCCCCGGGGTGACTTTTGGTTTTTGGTTTCCAATGATCATTGGTGCATCCTCATGCATGGAAAACCATGATGCCCCAAGCGGATTTTCGTTTTGAGGTCCTTGGTGCCTCCATGGTGCCCCGTGACTCACTTTTTTTAGCCCGTTTCGCATTTTTGGTGCCCGTGGTGGATTTTGGCCCCCGTGGTGACTTTAGGTTTTTGGTTTCCAATGATCATTAGTGCATCCTCATGCATGGAAAACCATAATGCCCCAAGCGGATTTTCGTTTTGAGGTCCTTGGTGCCTCCGTGGTGCCCCGTGACTCACTTTTTTTAGCCCGTTTAGCATTTTTGGTGCCCGTGGTGGATTTTGGCCCCCGGGGTGACTTTTGGTTTTTGGTTTCCAATGATCATTGGTGCGTCCTCATGCATGGAAAACCATGATGCCCAAAGCGGATTTTCGTTTTGAGGTCCTTGGTGCCTCCATGGTGCCCCGTGACTCACTTTTTTTAGCCCGTTTAGCATTTTTGGTGCCCGTGGTGGATTTTGGCCCCCGGGGTGACTTTTGGTTTTTGGTTTCCAATGATCATTGGTGCATCCTCATGCATGGAAAACCATGATGCCCCAAGCGGATTTTCGTTTTGAGGTCCTTGGTGCCTCCATGGTGCCCCGTGACTCACTTTTTTTAGCCCGTTTAGCATTTTTGGTGCCCGTGGTGGATTTTGGCCCCCGGGGTGACTTTTGGTTTTTGGTTTCCAATGATCATTGGTGCGTCCTCATGCATGGAAAACCATGATGCCCCAAGCGGATTTTCGTTTTGAGGTCCTTGGTGCCTTCATGGTGCCCCGTGACTCACTTTTTTTAGCCCGTTTCGCATTTTTGGTGCCCGTGGTGGATTTTGGCCCCCGGGGTGACTTTTGGTTTTTGGTTTCCGATGATCATTGGTGCATCCTCATGCATGGAAAACCATGATGCCCCAAGCGGATTTTCGTTTTGAGGTCCTTGGTGCCTCCATGGTGCCCCGTGACTCACTTTTTTTAGCCCGTTTAGCATTTTTGGTGCCCGTGGTGGATTTTGGCCCCCGGGGTGACTTTTGGTTTTTGGTTTCCAATGATCATTGGTGCATCCTCATGCATGGAAAACCATGATGCCCCAAGCGGATTTTCGTTTTGAGGTCCTTGGTGCCTCCATGGTGCCCCGTGACTCACTTTTTTTAGCCCGTTTCGCATTTTTGGTGCCCGTGGTGGATTTTGGCCCCCGGGGTGACTTTTGGTTTTTGGTTTCCAATGATCATTGGTGCATCCTCATGCATGGAAAACCATGATGCCCCAAGCGGATTTTCGTTTTGAGGTCCTTGGTGCCTCCATGGTGCCCCGTGACTCACTTTTTTTAGCCCGTTTCGCATTTTTGGTGCCCGTGGTGGATTTTGGCCCCCGGGGTGACTTTTGGTTTTTGGTTTCCAATGATCATTGGTGCATCCTCATGCCTGGAAAACCATGATGCCCCAAGCGGATTTTCGTTTTGAGGTCCTTGGTGCCTCCATGGTGCCCCGTGACTCACTTTTTTTAGCCCGTTTAGCATTTTTGGTGCCCGTGGTGGATTTTGGCCCCCGGGGTGACTTTTGGTTTTTGGTTTCCAATGATCATTGGTGCATCCTCATGCATGGAAAACCATGATGCCCCAAGCGGATTTTCGTTTTGAGGTCCTTGGTGCCTCCATGGTGCCCCGTGACTCACTTTTTTTAGCCCGTTTCGCATTTTTGGTGCCCGTGGTGGATTTTGGCCCCCGTGGTGACTTTTGGTTTTTGGTTTCCAATGATCATTGGTGCATCCTGATGCATGGAAAACCATGATGCCCCAAGCGGATTTTCGTTTTGAGGTCCTTGGTGCCTCCATGGTGCCCCGTGACTCACTTTTTTTAGCCCGTTTCGCATTTTTGGTGCCCGTGGTGGATTTTGGCCCCCGGGGTGACTTTTGGTTTTTGGTTTCCAATGATCATTGGTGCATCCTCATGCATGGAAAACCATGATGCCCCAAGCGGATTTTCGTTTTGAGGTCCTTGGTGCCTCCATGGTGCCCCGTGACTCACTTTTTTTAGCCCGTTTAGCATTTTTGGTGCCCGTGGTGGATTTTGGCCCCCGGGGTGACTTTTGGTTTTTGGTTTCCAATGATCATTGGTGCATCCTCATGCATTGAAAACCATGATGCCCCAAGCGGATTTTCGTTTTGAGGTCCTTGGTGCCTCCATGGTGCCCCGTGACTCACTTTTTTTAGCCCGTTTAGCATTTTTGGTGCCCGTGGTGGATTTTGGCCCCCGGGGTGACTTTTGGTTTTTGGTTTCCAATGATCATTGGTGCATCCTCATGCATGGAAAACCATAATGCCCAAAGCGGATTTTTCGTTTTGAGGTCCGTGGTGCCTCCATGGTGCCCCGTGACTCACTTTTTTTAGCCCGTTTAGCATTTTTTGTGCCCGTGGTGGATTTTGGCCCCCGGGGTGACTTTAGGTTTTTGGTTTCCAATGATCATTGGTGCATCCTCATGCATGGAAAACCATGATGCCCCAAGCGGATTTTCGTTTTGAGGTCCTTGGTGCCTCCATGGTGCCCCGTGACTCACTTTTTTTAGCCCGTTTCGCATTTTTGGTGCCCGTGGTGGATTTTGGCCCCCGGGGTGACTGTTGGTTTTTGGTTTCCAATGATCATTGGTGCATCCTCATGCATGGAAAACCATGATGCCCCAAGCGGATTTTCGTTTTGAGGTCCTTGGTGCCTCCATGGTGCCCCGTGAGTCACTTTTTTTAGCCCGTTTACATTTTTGGTGCCCGTGGTGGATTTTGGCCCCTGGGGTGACTTTTGGTTTTTGGTTTCCAATGATCATTGGTGCATCCTCATGCATGGAAAACCATGATGCCCCAAGCGGATTTTCGTTTTGAGGTCCTTGGTGCCTTCATGGTGCCCCGTGACTCACTTTTTTTAGCCCGTTTAGCATTTTTGGTGCCCGTGGTGGATTTTGGCCCCCGGGGTGACTTGTGGTTTTTGGTTTCCAATGATCATTGGTGCGTCCTAATGCATGGAAAACCATGATGCCCAAAGCGGATTTTCGTTTTGAGGTCCTTGGTGCCTCCATGGTGCCCCGTGACTCACTTTTTTTAGCCCGTTTAGCATTTTTGGTGCCCGTGGTGGATTTTGGCCCCCGGGGTGACTTTTGGTTTTTGGTTTCCAATGATCATTGGTGCGTCCTCATGCATGGAAAACCATGATGCCCAAAGCGGATTTTCGTTTTGAGGTCCTTGGTGCCTCCATGGTGCCCCGTGACTCACTTTTTTTAGCCCGTTTAGCATTTTTGGTGCCCGTGGTGGATTTTGGCCCCCGGGGTGACTTTTGGTTTTTGGTTTCCAATGATCATTGGTGCATCCTCATGCATGGAAAACCATGATGCCCCAAGCGGATTTTCGTTTTGAGGTCCTTGGTGCCTCCATGGTGCCCCGTGACTCACTTTTTTTAGCCCGTTTAGCATTTTTGGTGCCCGTGGTGGATTTTGGCCCCCGGGGTGACTTTTGGTTTTTGGTTTCCAATGATCATTGGTGCGTCCTCATGCATGGAAAACCATGATGCCCCAAGCGGATTTTCGTTTTGAGGTCCTTGGTGCCTTCATGGTGCCCCGTGACTCACTTTTTTTAGCCCGTTTCGCATTTTTGGTGCCCGTGGTGGATTTTGGCCCCCGGGGTGACTTTTGGTTTTTGGTTTCCGATGATCATTGGTGCATCCTCATGCATGGAAAACCATGATGCCCCAAGCGGATTTTCGTTTTGAGGTCCTTGGTGCCTCCATGGTGCCCCGTGACTCACTTTTTTTAGCCCGTTTAGCATTTTTGGTGCCCGTGGTGGATTTTGGCCCCCGGGGTGACTTTTGGTTTTTGGTTTCCAATGATCATTGGTGCATCCTCATGCATGGAAAACCATGATGCCCCAAGCGGATTTTCGTTTTGAGGTCCTTGGTGCCTCCATGGTGCCCCGTGACTCACTTTTTTTAGCCCGTTTCGCATTTTTGGTGCCCGTGGTGGATTTTGGCCCCCGGGGTGACTTTTGGTTTTTGGTTTCCAATGATCATTGGTGCATCCTCATGCATGGAAAACCATGATGCCCCAAGCGGATTTTCGTTTTGAGGTCCTTGGTGCCTCCATGGTGCCCCGTGACTCACTTTTTTTAGCCCGTTTCGCATTTTTGGTGCCCGTGGTGGATTTTGGCCCCCGGGGTGACTTTTGGTTTTTGGTTTCCAATGATCATTGGTGCATCCTCATGCCTGGAAAACCATGATGCCCCAAGCGGATTTTCGTTTTGAGGTCCTTGGTGCCTCCATGGTGCCCCGTGACTCACTTTTTTTAGCCCGTTTAGCATTTTTGGTGCCCGTGGTGGATTTTGGCCCCCGGGGTGACTTTTGGTTTTTGGTTTCCAATGATCATTGGTGCATCCTCATGCATGGAAAACCATGATGCCCCAAGCGGATTTTCGTTTTGAGGTCCTTGGTGCCTCCATGGTGCCCCGTGACTCACTTTTTTTAGCCCGTTTCGCATTTTTGGTGCCCGTGGTGGATTTTGGCCCCCGTGGTGACTTTTGGTTTTTGGTTTCCAATGATCATTGGTGCATCCTAATGCATGGAAAACCATGATGCCCAAAGCGGATTTTCGTTTTGAGGTCCTTGGTGCCTCCATGGTGCCCCGTGACTCACTTTTTTTAGCCCGTTTAGCATTTTTGGTGCCCGTGGTGGATTTTGGCCCCCGGGGTGACTTTTGGTTTTTGGTTTCCAATGATCATTGGTGCGTCCTCATGCATGGAAAACCATGATGCCCAAAGCGGATTTTCGTTTTGAGGTCCTTGGTGCCTCCATGGTGCCCCGTGACTCACTTTTTTTAGCCCGTTTAGCATTTTTGGTGCCCGTGGTGGATTTTGGCCCCCGGGGTGACTTTTGGTTTTTGGTTTCCAATGATCATTGGTGCATCCTCATGCATGGAAAACCATGATGCCCCAAGCGGATTTTCGTTTTGAGGTCCTTGGTGCCTCCATGGTGCCCCGTGAGTCACTTTTTTTAGCCCGTTTACATTTTTGGTGCCCGTGGTGGATTTTGGCCCCTGGGGTGACTTTTGGTTTTTGGTTTCCAATGATCATTGGTGCATCCTCATGCATGGAAAACCATGATGCCCCAAGCGGATTTTCGTTTTGAGGTCCTTGGTGCCTTCATGGTGCCCCGTGACTCACTTTTTTTAGCCCGTTTAGCATTTTTGGTGCCCGTGGTGGATTTTGGCCCCCGGGGTGACTTTTGGTTTTTGGTTTCCAATGATCATTGGTGCGTCCTAATGCATGGAAAACCATGATGCCCAAAGCGGATTTTCGTTTTGAGGTCCTTGGTGCCTCCATGGTG
>CM048646.1:78624555-78632055 GCA_026413185.1 Pueraria montana var. lobata | reverse complement strand
TATAATAGGCTTATGTGCCATTTTGGGTTTTGCCCAAGTAACTTTACTTTTTTGTGAGGAGACATGAGGCCATATCTGGAGCTAGAGATGGAATTTTGATGCGATTTTTTGCAGGAATCCTCATAATAATAATAAACGTTGGTTCCCAAAGTTTCATAATTTTTTACCAAGGGAATATTTTTTTATTAATTTTTAAAGTCGCTAGAATAGGTAAATGCTCAAAAAATCAAAAATGGACTTAGAGATCGAATTTTGTGCCCAAATTTTGCAGGAATCCTCACATTAATAATGTATATTAGTTCCCAAAGTTTCACAATTTTTTACAAAGGGAGCATTAGTTCGGAAATTTTTGGTGCCCCGTGGTGCATTTTGGTGCCCGTGGTGGATTTTGGCCCCCGGGGTGACTTTTGGTTTTTGGTTTCCAATGATCATTGGTGCATCCTCATGCATGGAAAACCATGATGCCCAAAGCGGATTTTCGTTTTGAGGTCCTTGGTGCCTCCATGGTGCCCCGTGACTCACTTTTTTTAGCCCGTTTAGCATTTTTGGTGCCCGTGGTGGATTTTGGCCCCCGGGGTGACTTTTGGTTTTTGGTTTCCAATGATCATTGGTGCATCCTCATGCATGGAAAACCATAATGCCCAAAGCGGATTTTCGTTTTGAGGTCCTTGGTGCCTCCATGGTGCCCCGTGACTCACTTTTTTTAGCCCGTTTAGCATTTTTTTTGCCCGTGGTGGATTTTGGCCCCCGGGGTGACTTTAGGTTTTTGGTTTCCAATGATCATTGGTGCATCCTCATGCATGGAAAACCATGATGCCCCAAGCGGATTTTCGTTTTGAGGTCCTTGGTGCCTCCATGGTGCCCCGTGACTCACTTTTTTTAGCCCGTTTAGCATTTTTGGTGCCCGTGGTGGATTTTGGCCCCCGGGGTGACTTTAGGTTTTTGGTTTCCAATGATCATTAGTGCATCCTCATGCATGGAAAACCATAATGCCCCAAGCGGATTTTCGTTTTGAGGTCCTTGGTGCCTCCGTGGTGCCCCGTGACTCACTTTTTTTAGCCCGTTTAGCATTTTTGGTGCCCGTGGTGGATTTTGGCCCCCGGGGTGACTTTTGGTTTTTGGTTTCCAATGATCATTGGTGCGTCCTCATGCATGGAAAACCATGATGCCCAAAGCGGATTTTCGTTTTGAGGTCCTTGGTGCCTCCATGGTGCCCCGTGACTCACTTTTTTTAGCCCGTTTAGCATTTTTGGTGCCCGTGGTGGATTTTGGCCCCCGGGGTGACTTTTGGTTTTTGGTTTCCAATGATCATTGGTGCATCCTCATGCATGGAAAACCATGATGCCCCAAGCGGATTTTCGTTTTGAGGTCCTTGGTGCCTCCATGGTGCCCCGTGACTCACTTTTTTTAGCCCGTTTAGCATTTTTGGTGCCCGTGGTGGATTTTGGCCCCCGGGGTGACTTTTGGTTTTTGGTTTCCAATGATCATTGGTGCGTCCTCATGCATGGAAAACCATGATGCCCCAAGCGGATTTTCGTTTTGAGGTCCTTGGTGCCTTCATGGTGCCCCGTGACTCACTTTTTTTAGCCCGTTTCGCATTTTTGGTGCCCGTGGTGGATTTTGGCCCCCGGGGTGACTTTTGGTTTTTGGTTTCCGATGATCATTGGTGCATCCTCATGCATGGAAAACCATGATGCCCCAAGCGGATTTTCGTTTTGAGGTCCTTGGTGCCTCCATGGTGCCCCGTGACTCACTTTTTTTAGCCCGTTTAGCATTTTTGGTGCCCGTGGTGGATTTTGGCCCCCGGGGTGACTTTTGGTTTTTGGTTTCCAATGATCATTGGTGCATCCTCATGCATGGAAAACCATGATGCCCCAAGCGGATTTTCGTTTTGAGGTCCTTGGTGCCTCCATGGTGCCCCGTGACTCACTTTTTTTAGCCCGTTTCGCATTTTTGGTGCCCGTGGTGGATTTTGGCCCCCGGGGTGACTTTTGGTTTTTGGTTTCCAATGATCATTGGTGCATCCTCATGCATGGAAAACCATGATGCCCCAAGCGGATTTTCGTTTTGAGGTCCTTGGTGCCTCCATGGTGCCCCGTGACTCACTTTTTTTAGCCCGTTTCGCATTTTTGGTGCCCGTGGTGGATTTTGGCCCCCGGGGTGACTTTTGGTTTTTGGTTTCCAATGATCATTGGTGCATCCTCATGCCTGGAAAACCATGATGCCCCAAGCGGATTTTCGTTTTGAGGTCCTTGGTGCCTCCATGGTGCCCCGTGACTCACTTTTTTTAGCCCGTTTAGCATTTTTGGTGCCCGTGGTGGATTTTGGCCCCCGGGGTGACTTTTGGTTTTTGGTTTCCAATGATCATTGGTGCATCCTCATGCATGGAAAACCATGATGCCCCAAGCGGATTTTCGTTTTGAGGTCCTTGGTGCCTCCATGGTGCCCCGTGACTCACTTTTTTTAGCCCGTTTAGCATTTTTGGTGCCCGTGGTGGATTTTGGCCCCCGGGGTGACTTTAGGTTTTTGGTTTCCAATGATCATTAGTGCATCCTCATGCATGGAAAACCATAATGCCCCAAGCGGATTTTCGTTTTGAGGTCCTTGGTGCCTCCGTGGTGCCCCGTGACTCACTTTTTTTAGCCCGTTTAGCATTTTTGGTGCCCGTGGTGGATTTTGGCCCCCGGGGTGACTTTTGGTTTTTGGTTTCCAATGATCATTGGTGCGTCCTCATGCATGGAAAACCATGATGCCCAAAGCGGATTTTCGTTTTGAGGTCCTTGGTGCCTCCATGGTGCCCCGTGACTCACTTTTTTTAGCCCGTTTAGCATTTTTGGTGCCCGTGGTGGATTTTGGCCCCCGGGGTGACTTTTGGTTTTTGGTTTCCAATGATCATTGGTGCATCCTCATGCATGGAAAACCATGATGCCCCAAGCGGATTTTCGTTTTGAGGTCCTTGGTGCCTCCATGGTGCCCCGTGACTCACTTTTTTTAGCCCGTTTAGCATTTTTGGTGCCCGTGGTGGATTTTGGCCCCCGGGGTGACTTTTGGTTTTTGGTTTCCAATGATCATTGGTGCGTCCTCATGCATGGAAAACCATGATGCCCCAAGCGGATTTTCGTTTTGAGGTCCTTGGTGCCTTCATGGTGCCCCGTGACTCACTTTTTTTAGCCCGTTTCGCATTTTTGGTGCCCGTGGTGGATTTTGGCCCCCGGGGTGACTTTTGGTTTTTGGTTTCCGATGATCATTGGTGCATCCTCATGCATGGAAAACCATGATGCCCCAAGCGGATTTTCGTTTTGAGGTCCTTGGTGCCTCCATGGTGCCCCGTGACTCACTTTTTTTAGCCCGTTTAGCATTTTTGGTGCCCGTGGTGGATTTTGGCCCCCGGGGTGACTTTTGGTTTTTGGTTTCCAATGATCATTGGTGCATCCTCATGCATGGAAAACCATGATGCCCCAAGCGGATTTTCGTTTTGAGGTCCTTGGTGCCTCCATGGTGCCCCGTGACTCACTTTTTTTAGCCCGTTTCGCATTTTTGGTGCCCGTGGTGGATTTTGGCCCCCGGGGTGACTTTTGGTTTTTGGTTTCCAATGATCATTGGTGCATCCTCATGCATGGAAAACCATGATGCCCCAAGCGGATTTTCGTTTTGAGGTCCTTGGTGCCTCCATGGTGCCCCGTGACTCACTTTTTTTAGCCCGTTTCGCATTTTTGGTGCCCGTGGTGGATTTTGGCCCCCGGGGTGACTTTTGGTTTTTGGTTTCCAATGATCATTGGTGCATCCTCATGCCTGGAAAACCATGATGCCCCAAGCGGATTTTCGTTTTGAGGTCCTTGGTGCCTCCATGGTGCCCCGTGACTCACTTTTTTTAGCCCGTTTAGCATTTTTGGTGCCCGTGGTGGATTTTGGCCCCCGGGGTGACTTTTGGTTTTTGGTTTCCAATGATCATTGGTGCATCCTCATGCATGGAAAACCATGATGCCCCAAGCGGATTTTCGTTTTGAGGTCCTTGGTGCCTCCATGGTGCCCCGTGACTCACTTTTTTTAGCCCGTTTCGCATTTTTGGTGCCCGTGGTGGATTTTGGCCCCCGTGGTGACTTTTGGTTTTTGGTTTCCAATGATCATTGGTGCATCCTAATGCATGGAAAACCATGATGCCCCAAGCGGATTTTCGTTTTGAGGTCCTTGGTGCCTCCATGGTGCCCCGTGACTCACTTTTTTTAGCCCGTTTCGCATTTTTGGTGCCCGTGGTGGATTTTGGCCCCCGGGGTGACTTTTGGTTTTTGGTTTCCAATGATCATTGGTGCATCCTCATGCATGGAAAACCATGATGCCCCAAGCGGATTTTCGTTTTGAGGTCCTTGGTGCCTCCATGGTGCCCCGTGACTCACTTTTTTTAGCCCGTTTAGCATTTTTGGTGCCCGTGGTGGATTTTGGCCCCCGGGGTGACTTTTGGTTTTTGGTTTCCAATGATCATTGGTGCATCCTCATGCATTGAAAACCATGATGCCCCAAGCGGATTTTCGTTTTGAGGTCCTTGGTGCCTCCATGGTGCCCCGTGACTCACTTTTTTTAGCCCGTTTAGCATTTTTGGTGCCCGTGGTGGATTTTGGCCCCCGGGGTGACTTTTGGTTTTTGGTTTCCAATGATCATTGGTGCATCCTCATGCATGGAAAACCATAATGCCCAAAGCGGATTTTTCGTTTTGAGGTCCGTGGTGCCTCCATGGTGCCCCGTGACTCACTTTTTTTAGCCCGTTTAGCATTTTTTGTGCCCGTGGTGGATTTTGGCCCCCGGGGTGACTTTAGGTTTTTGGTTTCCAATGATCATTGGTGCATCCTCATGCATGGAAAACCATGATGCCCCAAGCGGATTTTCGTTTTGAGGTCCTTGGTGCCTCCATGGTGCCCCGTGACTCACTTTTTTTAGCCCGTTTCGCATTTTTGGTGCCCGTGGTGGATTTTGGCCCCCGGGGTGACTGTTGGTTTTCGGTTTCCAATGATCATTGGTGCATCCTCATGCATGGAAAACCATGATGCCCCAAGCGGATTTTCGTTTTGAGGTCCTTGGTGCCTCCATGGTGCCCCGTGAGTCACTTTTTTTAGCCCGTTTACATTTTTGGTGCCCGTGGTGGATTTTGGCCCCTGGGGTGACTTTTGGTTTTTGGTTTCCAATGATCATTGGTGCATCCTCATGCATGGAAAACCATGATGCCCCAAGCGGATTTTCGTTTTGAGGTCCTTGGTGCCTTCATGGTGCCCCGTGACTCACTTTTTTTAGCCCGTTTAGCATTTTTGGTGCCCGTGGTGGATTTTGGCCCCCGGGGTGACTTTTGGTTTTTGGTTTCCAATGATCATTGGTGCGTCCTAATGCATGGAAAACCATGATGCCCAAAGCGGATTTTCGTTTTGAGGTCCTTGGTGCCTCCATGGTGCCCCGTGACTCACTTTTTTTAGCCCGTTTAGCATTTTTGGTGCCCGTGGTGGATTTTGGCCCCCGGGGTGACTTTTGGTTTTTGGTTTCCAATGATCATTGGTGCGTCCTCATGCATGGAAAACCATGATGCCCAAAGCGGATTTTCGTTTTGAGGTCCTTGGTGCCTCCATGGTGCCCCGTGACTCACTTTTTTTAGCCCGTTTAGCATTTTTGGTGCCCGTGGTGGATTTTGGCCCCCGGGGTGACTTTTGGTTTTTGGTTTCCAATGATCATTGGTGCATCCTCATGCATGGAAAACCATGATGCCCCAAGCGGATTTTCGTTTTGAGGTCCTTGGTGCCTCCATGGTGCCCCGTGACTCACTTTTTTTAGCCCGTTTAGCATTTTTGGTGCCCGTGGTGGATTTTGGCCCCCGGGGTGACTTTTGGTTTTTGGTTTCCAATGATCATTGGTGCGTCCTCATGCATGGAAAACCATGATGCCCCAAGCGGATTTTCGTTTTGAGGTCCTTGGTGCCTTCATGGTGCCCCGTGACTCACTTTTTTTAGCCCGTTTCGCATTTTTGGTGCCCGTGGTGGATTTTGGCCCCCGGGGTGACTTTTGGTTTTTGGTTTCCGATGATCATTGGTGCATCCTCATGCATGGAAAACCATGATGCCCCAAGCGGATTTTCGTTTTGAGGTCCTTGGTGCCTCCATGGTGCCCCGTGACTCACTTTTTTTAGCCCGTTTAGCATTTTTGGTGCCCGTGGTGGATTTTGGCCCCCGGGGTGACTTTTGGTTTTTGGTTTCCAATGATCATTGGTGCATCCTCATGCATGGAAAACCATGATGCCCCAAGCGGATTTTCGTTTTGAGGTCCTTGGTGCCTCCATGGTGCCCCGTGACTCACTTTTTTTAGCCCGTTTCGCATTTTTGGTGCCCGTGGTGGATTTTGGCCCCCGGGGTGACTTTTGGTTTTTGGTTTCCAATGATCATTGGTGCATCCTCATGCATGGAAAACCATGATGCCCCAAGCGGATTTTCGTTTTGAGGTCCTTGGTGCCTCCATGGTGCCCCGTGACTCACTTTTTTTAGCCCGTTTCGCATTTTTGGTGCCCGTGGTGGATTTTGGCCCCCGGGGTGACTTTTGGTTTTTGGTTTCCAATGATCATTGGTGCATCCTCATGCCTGGAAAACCATGATGCCCCAAGCGGATTTTCGTTTTGAGGTCCTTGGTGCCTCCATGGTGCCCCGTGACTCACTTTTTTTAGCCCGTTTAGCATTTTTGGTGCCCGTGGTGGATTTTGGCCCCCGGGGTGACTTTTGGTTTTTGGTTTCCAATGATCATTGGTGCATCCTCATGCCTGGAAAACCATGATGCCCCAAGCGGATTTTCGTTTTGAGGTCCTTGGTGCCTCCATGGTGCCCCGTGACTCACTTTTTTTAGCCCGTTTCGCATTTTTGGTGCCCGTGGTGGATTTTGGCCCCCGGGGTGACTGTTGGTTTTTGGTTTCCAATGATCATTGGTGCATCCTCATGCATGGAAAACCATGATGCCCCAAGCGGATTTTCGTTTTGAGGTCCTTGGTGCCTCCATGGTGCCCCGTGAGTCACTTTTTTTAGCCCGTTTACATTTTTGGTGCCCGTGGTGGATTTTGGCCCCTGGGGTGACTTTTGGTTTTTGGTTTCCAATGATCATTGGTGCATCCTCATGCATGGAAAACCATGATGCCCCAAGCGGATTTTCGTTTTGAGGTCCTTGGTGCCTTCATGGTGCCCCGTGACTCACTTTTTTTAGCCCGTTTAGCATTTTTGGTGCCCGTGGTGGATTTTGGCCCCCGGGGTGACTTTTGGTTTTTGGTTTCCAATGATCATTGGTGCGTCCTAATGCATGGAAAACCATGATGCCCAAAGCGGATTTTCGTTTTGAGGTCCTTGGTGCCTCCATGGTGCCCCGTGACTCACTTTTTTTAGCCCGTTTAGCATTTTTGGTGCCCGTGGTGGATTTTGGCCCCCGGGGTGACTTTTGGTTTTTGGTTTCCAATGATCATTGGTGCATCCTCATGCATGGAAAACCATG
>CM048646.1:78602055-78614555 GCA_026413185.1 Pueraria montana var. lobata | reverse complement strand
TACCTCACCGGACGGGTCGGGATGAGGCCACGCCCCAAAGACCGCATTCTGATATGCCATAGGGCAATGATGCGTTCTTGTTTCCGTTAAGCAACCCCGCATTCTTATATGCCATAGGGCAACGATGCATTTTTGGTTTTAAGATTGTGACCAAACCTCGACCCCGATGTACCTCACCGGACGGGTCGGGATGAGGCCACGCCCCAAAGACCGCATTCTGATATGCCATAGGGCAATGATGCGTTCTTGTTTCCGTTAAGCAACCCCGCATTCTTATATGCCATAGGGCAACGATGCGTTTTTGGTTTTAGGATTGTGACCAAACCTCGACCCCGATGTACCTCACCGGACGGGTCGGGATGAGGCCACGCCCCAAAGACCGCATTCTGATATGCCATAGGGCAATGATGCGTTCTTGTTTCCGTTAAGCAACCCCGCATTCTTATATGCCGTAGGGCAACAATGCGTTTTTGGTTTTAGGATTGTGACCAAACCTCGACCCCGATGTACCTCACCGGACGGGTCGGGATGAGGCCACGCCCCAAAGACCGCATTCTGATATGCCATAGGGCAATGATGCGTTCTTGTTTCCGTTAGGCAACCCCGCATTCTTATATGCCATAGGGCAACGATGCGTTTTTGGTTTTAGGGTTGTGACCAAACCTCGACCCCGGGACAGGTCGGGATGAGGCCACGCCCCAAAGACCGCATTCTGATATGCCATAGGGCAATGATGCGTTCTTGTTTCCGTTAGGCAACCCCGCATTCTTATATGCCATAGGGCAATGATGCGTTTTTGTTTGGGTTGTGACCAAACC
Organism: Pueraria montana var. lobata; assembly: GCA_026413185.1. Lineage (NCBI taxonomy): Eukaryota > Viridiplantae > Streptophyta > Magnoliopsida > Fabales > Fabaceae > Pueraria > Pueraria montana. The sequence goes on along the minus strand of CM048646.1, from coordinate 78,613,737 downwards.
TCGATGCCGGATCATTTGCATACTTATACGCCTAGGCCATTTGATGCATTTCACCGGACGGGTCGAGATGAGGACACGCTCCAAAGACCGCATACTGACATGCCATAGGGCAATGATGCGTTGGGGTACCACAAACAAACCACGCCACAAGGCTGGAAAAACCAACCAAGATCAGCGAATTTTTTGTGACCTGTACCCCCCCCTTATAATAGGCTTATGTGCCATTTTGGGTTTTGCCCAAGTAACTTTACTTTTTTGTGAGGAGACATGAGGCCATATCTGGAGCTAGAGATGGAATTTTGATGCGATTTTTTGCAGGAATCCTCATAATAATAATAAACGTTGGTTCCCAAAGTTTGATAATTTTTTACCAAGGGAATATTTTTTTATTAATTTTTAAAGTCGCTAGAATAGGTAAATGCTCAAAAAATCAAAAATGGACTTAGAGATCGAATTTTGTGCCCAAATTTTGCAGGAATCCTCACATTAATAATGTATATTAGTTCCCAAAGTTTCACAATTTTTTACCAAGGGAGCATTAGTTCGGAAATTTTTGGTGCCCCGTGGTGCATTTTGGTGCCCGTGGTGGATTTTGGCCCCTGGGGTGACTTTTGGTTTTTGGTTTCCAATGATCATTGGTGCATCCTCATGCATGGAAAACCATGATGCCCAAAGCGGATTTTCGTTTTGAGGTCCTTGGTGCCTCCATGGTGCCCCGTGACTCAATTTTTTTAGCCCGTTTAGCATTTTTGGTGCCCGTGGTGGATTTTGGCCCCCGGGGTGACTTTTGGTTTTTGGTTTCCAATGATCATTGGTGCATCCTCATGCATGGAAAACCATAATGCCCAAAGCGGATTTTCGTTTTGAGGTCCTTGGTGCCTCCATGGTGCCCCGTGACTCACTTTTTTTAGCCCGTTTAGCATTTTTTTTGCCCGTGGTGGATTTTGGCCCCCGGGGTGACTTTAGGTTTTTGGTTTCCAATGATCATTGGTGCATCCTCATGCATGGAAAACCATGATGCCCCAAGCGGATTTTCGTTTTGAGGTCCTTGGTGCCTCCATGGTGCCCCGTGACTCACTTTTTTTAGCCCGTTTAGCATTTTTGGTGCCCGTGGTGGATTTTGGCCCCCGGGGTGACTTTAGGTTTTTGGTTTCCAATGATCATTAGTGCATCCTCATGCATGTAAAACCATAATGCCCCAAGCGGATTTTCGTTTTGAGGTCCTTGGTGCCTCCGTGGTGCCCCGTGACTCACTTTTTTTAGCCCGTTTAGCATTTTTGGTGCCCGTGGTGGATTTTGGCCCCCGGGGTGACTTTTGGTTTTTGGTTTCCAATGATCATTGGTGCGTCCTCATGCATGGAAAACCATGATGCCCAAAGCGGATTTTCGTTTTGAGGTCCTTGGTGCCTCCATGGTGCCCCGTGACTCACTTTTTTTAGCCCGTTTAGCATTTTTGGTGCCCGTGGTGGATTTTGGCCCCCGGGGTGACTTTTGGTTTTTGGTTTCCAATGATCATTGGCGCATCCTCATGCATGGAAAACCATGATGCCCCAAGCGGATTTTCGTTTTGAGGTCCTTGGTGCCTCCATGGTGCCCCGTGACTCACTTTTTTTAGCCCGTTTAGCATTTTTGGTGCCCGTGGTGGATTTTGGCCCCCGGGGTGACTTTTGGTTTTTGGTTTCCAATGATCATTGGTGCGTCCTCATGCATGGAAAACCATGATGCCCCAAGCGGATTTTCGTTTTGAGGTCGTTGGTGCCTTCATGGTGCCCCGTGACTCACTTTTTTTAGCCCGTTTCGCATTTTTGGTGCCCGTGGTGGATTTTGGCCCCCGGGGTGACTTTTGGTTTTTGGTTTCCAATGATCATTGGTGCGTCCTCATGCATGGAAAACCATGATGCCCAAAGCGGATTTTCGTTTTGAGGTCCTTGGTGCCTCCATGGTGCCCCGTGACTCACTTTTTTTAGCCCGTTTAGCATTTTTGGTGCCCGTGGTGGATTTTGGCCCCCGGGGTGACTTTTGGTTTTTGGTTTCCAATGATCATTGGCGCATCCTCATGCATGGAAAACCATGATGCCCCAAGCGGATTTTCGTTTTGAGGTCCTTGGTGCCTCCATGGTGCCCCGTGACTCACTTTTTTAAGCCCGTTTAGCATTTTTGGTGCCCGTGGTGGATTTTGGCCCCCGGGGTGACTTTTGGTTTTTGGTTTCCAATGATCATTGGTGCGTCCTCATGCATGGAAAACCATGATGCCCCAAGCGGATTTTCGTTTTGAGGTCTTTGGTGCCTTCATGGTGCCCCGTGACTCACTTTTTTTAGCCCGTTTCGCATTTTTGGTGCCCGTGGTGGATTTTGGCCCCCGGGGTGACTTTTGGTTTTTGGTTTCCAATGATCATTGGTGCATCCTCATGCATGGAAAACCATGATGCCCCAAGCGGATTTTCGTTTTGAGGTCCTTGGTGCCTCCATGGTGCCCCGTGACTCACTTTTTTTAGCCCGTTTAGCATTTTTGGTGCCCGTGGTGGATTTTGGCCCCCGGGGTGACTTTTGGTTTTTGGTTTCCAATGATCATTGGTGCATCCTCATGCATGGAAAACCATGATGCCCCAAGCGGATTTTCGTTTTGAGGTCCTTGGTGCCTCCATGGTGCCCCGTGACTCACTTTTTTTAGCCCGTTTCGCATTTTTGGTGCCCGTGGTGGATTTTGGCCCCCGGGGTGACTTTTGGTTTTTGGTTTCCAATGATCATTGGTGCATCCTCATGCATGGAAAACCATGATGCCCCAAGCCGATTTTCGTTTTGAGGTCCTTGGTGCCTCCATGGTGCCCCGTGACTCACTTTTTTTAGCCCGTTTCGCATTTTTGGTGCCCGTGGTGGATTTTGGTCCCCGGGGTGACTTTTGGTTTTTGGTTTCCAATGATCATTGGTGCATCCTCATGCATGGAAAACCATAATGCCCAAAGCGGATTTTTCGTTTTGAGGTCCTTGGTGCCTCCATGGTGCCCCGTGACTCACTTTTTTTAGCCCGTTTAGCATTTTTTGTGCCCGTGGTGGATTTTGGCCCCCGGGGTGAGTTTAGGTTTTTGGTTTCCAATGATCATTGGTGCATCCTCATGCATGGAAAACCATGATGCCCCAAGCGGATTTTCGTTTTGAGGTCCTTGGTGCCTCCATGGTGCCCCGTGACTCACTTTTTTTAGCCCGTTTAGCATTTTTGGTGCCCGTGGTGGATTTTGGCCCCCGGGGTGACTTTTGGTTTTTGGTTTCCAATGCTCATTGGTGCATCCTCATGCATGGAAAACCATGATGCCCTAAGCGGATTTTCGTTTTGAGGTCCTTGGTGCCTCCATGGTGCCCCGTGACTCACTTTTTTTAGCCCGTTTAGCATTTTTGGTGCCCGTGGTGGATTTTGGCCCCCGGGGTGACTTTTGCTTTTTGGTTTCCAATGATCATTGGTGCATCCTCATGCATGGAAAACCATGATGCCCCAAGCGGATTTTCGTTTTGAGGTCCTTGGTGCCTCCATGGTGCCCCGTGACTCACTTTTTTTAGCCCGTTTCGCATTTTTGGTGCCCGTGGTGGATTTTGGCCCCCGGGGTGACTTTTGGTTTTTGGTTTCCAATGATCATTGGTGCATCCTCATGCATGGAAAACCATGATGCCCCAAGCGGATTTTCGTTTTGAGGTACTTGGTGCCTCCATGGTGCCCCGTGACTAACTTTTTTTAGCCCGTTTAGCATTTTTGGTGCCCGTGGTGGATTTTGGCCCCCGGGGTGACTTTTGGTTTTTGGTTTCCAATGATCATTGGTGCATCCTCATGCATGGAAAACCATAATGCCCAAAGCGGATTTTTCGTTTTGAGATCCTTGGTGCCTCCATGGTGCCCCGTGACTCACTTTTTTTAGCCCGTTTAGCATTTTTTGTGCCCGTGGTGGATTTTGGCCCCCGGGGTGAGTTTAGGTTTTTGGTTTCCAATGATCATTGGTGCATCCTCATGCATGGAAAACCATGATGCCCCAAGCGGATTTTCGTTTTGAGGTCCTTGGTGCCTCCATGGTGCCCCGTGACTCACTTTTTTTAGCCCGTTTCGCATTTTTGGTGCCCGTGGTGGATTTTGGCCCCCGGGGTGACTTTTGGTTTTTGGTTTCCAATGATCATTGGTGCATCCTCATGCATGGAAAACCATGATGCCCCAAGCGGATTTTCGTTTTGAGGTCCTTGGTGCCTCCATGGTGCCCCGTGACTCACTTTTTTTAGCCCGTTTCGCATTTTTGGTGCCCGTCGTGGATTTTGGCCCCCGGGGTGACTTTTGGTTTTTGGTTTCCAATGATCATTGGTGCATCCTCATGCATGGAAAACCATGATGCCCCAAGCGGATTTTCGTTTTGAGGTCCTTGGTGCCTCCATGGTGCCCCGTGACTCACTTTTTTTAGCCCGTTTCGCATTTTTGGTGCCCGTGGTGGATTTTGGCCCCCGGGGTGACTTTTGGTTTTTGGTTTCCAATGATCATTGGTGCATCCTCATGCATGGAAAACCATGATGCCCCAAGCGGATTTTCGTTTTGAGGTCCTTGGTGTAACACTGTAATTTTTCGTAACGTATATTAAGTGCTTGATCAATACCGTAAAAGGAAATTAAATTTAAATCTATAGTTGTTGTGAGATTTTTTTAGACTTTTACGTAAGTTCCGTAAGTTATAAAAAAAAAAAAAAAGAAGAGAAGGGGGTGTCCTTAGAGGAAGATGGTTGCAAAAAGTAATTTTTGCAAATTAAAGCCCCAATTGAGCCGTGAACTTCCATTCTTCCAATTTCTCCAATTCTTCCTCCTTCCTGCCTCCCGAAACCTCTCTTCTTCTTGAGCTCAAGTTGGAATTACTACATCATGGAGGGATTTTTCTTCTTGTCTAGAGATTTCTTTGGTGTCTATTGTAAGGGGTAAACCTTTCATCTCATCTCTTTAATCCTCTTGTTCATCTCTTCCTCTCTCCCCCAAGAACATGAAATGGGTCTCATGTATAATCTTGGTTGGTGGGTGAAAATTTGATTGAAGCTTATTTTGGAATTGATTTAGGTGTCCTCTAGTTGATTTCATAGCCAAAGTTGGGTAGAGATCATTCTTGGATCAACAAGTCTCCTCTCTAACTTCTTCTTCAAGGTTTTGAGTCAAAAATTTTAGGTAAGGGAAGCTTCTCCATTGTTTTTCAGTTTAAGTGTGGTTGAGAGTTAGGGGGCTCAACCACACATAGCATGCCTGCCCCTATTGTTGTTTATGTTGATTTGCTTGGTGGTTGAGTTTGAAATTGATGTAAAAATGGGTAGTTGATTTCCTGGCAGTGGCTGTGTGAGTGTGTATGGGCTGATGGTTTTTGTTTTTGACTCTCTAAATTACTTGGAAAGGCTCTTAAAACAAAGGAGACCATGCCCAAATTTTATTAAAATTGTTTGACAAAGCTTTGCATGTGAAAATCAAACCACAAAACAAAGTGGCAGTGGCTGTTTGGTTCGTCCAGCCCTGGATAGCCCCCACGATTTTGTGATTTTTGGAAGATCTAACCGTTGGTTTTTCATGAAATTTGTTTTTAATGAAAATAGACATGAAATGTAGAAACTTTTATTTTTACACCTTAGAGAGAAAACCTCATCTCGGAGTTCATCCATGACTCCCAAAGTGGCTGTTCTGTTTTTCGGGTTTCCCCTGGAACATGTCTCGATTTTTCTCAAATTCCCACTTGTGTGATTAATGTTTCTTTTTCGTTTTTGCACCATTAAAAACTAGACAGAACAAGCTTTTTAACCATGTAAATTACAAAAATTATCATGTTCAATTTCTAAATTACCTTTTAAAGAGAAACAGGGCAAGGGTTTGGAGCTCTGTTTTGAGTCTGAAATTTAGGCTGTTTGAAAGAAATTTACTGGGAATAGTAGGAAAAGAATCTTGGGGAAAGAGTTACCTTTTTAGAAAGATAGAGATGTTACTTTTCTACTGTAAAAAGTTCAGCTCAAAACAGATTTGGGAAGTGGGAGAAATTGACATTTCTTTGAGCTATGTTCAGTGAACACTCAAAATACAGGGCTGCTGACTTTGAAAACTTTTATAAAATTTTCTAGATATTGATTTTATAAGTGGGATACCTTTCTGTAAAATATATTTCAAGAGCTTCGATTTGATATAAAAAGTTTATAATTCCGAGGTCAATTTCTACAATCAGTGAGAGCTCACATTTAGTACTGTCAAAGAGAATTCGACCTTATTTGGTCAATTTGGTTAATATGATAGAGTTATTGGAATGGAGATGTTTGTTTATTGAGAAATGACTTTATTGTTGGGGTTAGTATATTATAGTTGATGGGATATAATTCGTTGAGATTATTATATTATTGATTGAAGTGCTTAAAATTTTGTTGAGAATATTATTTGTTATTGAGGTGTATGTGTTTTGTTGAGAAATTGAAATGGAATATTGATGAGATGATGATATATGAGAATTATGTGTTGGAACCATTCCTATATGTTAAAGAGAAGTTAGCTATGTCCTTTGGGAAGATTTTTATAGAAAAGAAAATTGGTATACTTGGGAGGGTGAGTTTCACGCCAGAACTCCGGCCCACTAAAGCGACCCGGGGGTCTCGCCTAATGGGATATCTTTCCAAGTACCACCCCTATGTTTTGACTCCGAATGGCGTGTTGGAGTGTTGAGAACTACTTCCCAAGAGGTTTAGTGACTCTTTTAGTGTATAGGGGATGGGTTGTTGTCGTGGTTGAGATTTGCTGGTGTTGTTGAGATGTATTTGGATCCTTAAGTTAGGCCATTGGAAATGGCGGGTATGGAGGTGTCGTATATACGATTGTAAGGGATTCCAAATATGTTTTGCTGCTGGAATACAGGGTGTGCATAGTTGATGCACAGAAATATTCCGAATGTTGTTGTGCACAGTTAGTGCACAGACACATGAGTAGGCACGTAAGTTGAGGGTGCCAGTTGGGCTCTCAACCTAGTGCTGGGGATTTTCGTGGTGGCTAACGGTGAGCCTATAGAATAGACGAGTGGGCGAATCCCTATAGATGTATGGTCTTGCAAACCTACAGAGGTAAGCCACTATAGCACTTGTCTATTTTCGATAAAATCACACTTTCCCCGTAGGGTAGCTCAGAGGACTCCCTGTATGGTTAGTAGACACTGACTATGGTGGGGGAGGTGGCCTATGAGGACCGCTCATATGGTGTTGAAACTCCATGGAGTAGAGTCAGTTGTTGTCGACAAAGGTTGTCTAGTGGGTTATGTTGTACATCACTTTGTGATGAGGAATGTTGGTGGTTGTATTGTTGTTGAGATGTGGCTCATGATGGTGAGCGGTGATGGTTTATGTTGTTGATGTTAGATGATGATTTATGACTTTTGTTGATTTTATGTAACTATGTTGTATGAACTCTTTGAGATGGTTGAGTCATGATGGTGTGCTTATCGGTGTGTATTGCTGAATTGAGTTTTGAGTTTATGAACTAAGTTTGTACAACATTTTCAGTTATTATGTATAGTTTTGTTTGGTAAGCTTACCCTTGCAATGTTTGCACGTGTTGTTTGTGCCTGTGATGATCTCGAACATCGTTCGGGGGAGCAGATGGCTTTTAGGTGGACTCCTCTTGGATTTGTGGTAGATGGAGCGAGCACGAGCTTGAAGTTGCGTTCTTTCTTTCCTTTGTTTGGTCTCATGTATAGAATGGATTTGCTTAGGGGTATTTTGTATTTATCATGTGAAAATGTATGTATACATAGTTTTATTTAGTTAAGCTTTGTATAAGAGATGTTTATAAATTGAGCTTTAAATTTTATATGTTAGTTTTAGGAATCACGAAAAATTCTCCAGTATTTTATCAATAAACTAATTAGAGAGTTTTTTTTTAATTTAATGAAATAAAATATTTAGTGTAACAAATCTGTAACGAAGATGGGTCGTTACACTTGGTGCCTCCATGGTGCCCCGTGACTCACTTTTTTTAGCCCGTTTAGCATTTTTGGTGCCCGTGGAGGATTTTGGCCCCCGGGGTGACTTTTGGTTTTTGGTTTCCAATGATCATTGGTGCATCCTCATGCATGGAAAACCATGATGCCCCAAGCGGATTTTCGTTTTGAGGTCCTTGGTGCCTCCATGGTGCCCCGTGACTCACTTTTTTTAGCCCGTTTAGCATTTTTGGTGCCCGTGGTGGATTTTGGCCCCCGGGGTGACTTTTGGTTTTTGGTTTCCAATGATCATTGGTGCATCCTCATGCATGGAAAACCATGATGCCCCAAGCGGATTTTCGTTTTGAGGTACTTGGTGCCTCCATGGTGCCCCGTGACTAACTTTTTTTAGCCTGTTTAGCATTTTTGGTGCCCGTGGTGGATTTTGGCCCCCGGGGTGACTTTTGGTTTTTGGTTTCCAATGATCATTGGTGCGTCCTCATGCATGGAAAACCATGATGCCCCAAGCGGATTTTCGTTTTGAGGTCCTTGGTGCCTCCATGGTGCCCCGTGACTCACTTTTTTTAGCCCGTTTAGCATTTTTGGTGCCCGTGGTGGATATTGGCCCCCGGGGTGACTTTTGGTTTTTGGTTTCCAATGATCATTGGTGCATCCTCATGCATGGAAACCATGATGCCCCAAGCGGATTTTCGTTTTGAGGTCCTTGGTGCCTCCATGGTGCCCCGTGACTCACTTTTTTTAGCCCGTTTAGCATTTTTGGTGCCCGTGGTGGATTTTGGCCCCCGGGGTGACTTTTGGTTTTTGGTTTCCAATGATCATTGGTGCATCCTCATGCATGGAAAACCATGATGCCCCAAGCGGATTTTCGTTTTGAGGTCCTTGGTGCCTCCATGGTGCCCCATGACTCACTTTTTTTAGCCCGTTTAGCATTTTTGGTGCCCGTGGTGGATTTTGGCCCCCGGGGTGACTTTTGGTTTTTGGTTTCCAATGATCATTGGTGCGTCCTCATGCATGGAAAACCATGATGCCCCAAGCGGATTTTCGTTTTGAGGTCCTTGGTGCCTTCATGGTGCCCCGTGACTCACTTTTTTTAGCCCGTTTCGCATTTTTGGTGCCCGTGGTGGATTTTGGCCCCCGGGGTGACTTTTGGTTTTTGGTTTCCGATGATCATTGGTGCATCCTCATGCATGGAAAACCATGATGCCCCAAGCGGATTTTCGTTTTGAGGTCCTTGGTGCCTCCATGGTGCCCCGTGACTAACTTTTTTTAGCCCGTTTAGCATTTTTGGTGCCCGTGGTGGATTTTGGCCCCCGGGGTGACTTTTGGTTTTTGGTTTCCAATGATCATTGGTGCATCCTCATGCATGGAAAACCATGATGCCCCAAGCGGATTTTCGTTTTGAGGTCCTTGGTGCCTCCATGGTTCCCCGTGACTCACTTTTTTTAGCCCGTTTAGCATTTTTGGTGCCCGTGGTGGATTTTGGCCCCCGGGGTGACTTTTGGTTTTTGGTTTCCAATGATCATTGGTGCATCCTCATGCATGGAAAACCATGATGCCCCAAGCGGATTTTCGTTTTGAGGTCCTTGGTGCCTCCATGGTGCCCCGTGACTCACTTTTTTTAGCCCGTTTAGCATTTTTGGTGCCCGTGGTGGATTTTGGCCCCCGGGGTGACTTTTGGTTTTTGGTTTCCAATGATCATTGGTGCATCCTCATGCATGGAAAACCATGATGCCCCAAGCGGATTTTCGTTTTGAGGTCCTTGGTGCCTCCATGGTGCCCCGTGACTCACTTTTTTTAGCCCGTTTAGCATTTTTGGTGCCCGTGGTGGATTTTGGCCCCCGGGGTGACTTTTGGTTTTTGGTTTCCAATGATCATTGGTGCGTCCTCATGCATGGAAAACCGTGATGCCCTAAGCGGATTTTCGTTTTGAGGTCCTTGGTGCCTCCATGGTGCCCCGTGACTCACTTTTTTTAGCCCGTTTAGCATTTTTGGTGCCCGTGGTGGATTTTGGCCCCCGGGGTGACTTTTGGTTTTTGGTTTCCAATGATCATTGGTGCATCCTCATGCATGGAAAACCATGATGCCCCAAGCGGATTTTCGTTTTGAGGTCCTTGGTGCCTCCATGGTGCCCCGTGACTCACTTTTTTTAGCCCGTTTAGCATTTTTGGTGCCCGTGGTGGATTTTGGCCCCCGGGGTGACTTTTGATTTTTGGTTTCCAATGATCATTGGTGCATCCTCATCCATGGAAAACCATGATGCCCCAAGCGGATTTTCGTTTTGAGGTCCTTGGTGCCTCCATGGTGCCCCGTGACTCACTTTTTTTAGCCCGTTTCGCATTTTTGGTGCCCGTGGTGGATTTTGGCCCCCGGGGTGACTTTTGGTTTTTGGTTTCCAATGATCATTGGTGCATCCTCATGCATGGAAAACCATGATGCCCCAAGCGGATTTTCGTTTTGAGGTCCTTGGTGCCTCCATGGTGCCCCGTGACTCACTTTTTTTAGCCCGTTTCGCATTTTTGGTGCCCGTGGTGGATTTTGGCCCCCGGGGTGACTTTTGGTTTTTGGTTTCCAATGATCATTGGTGCATCCTCATGCATGGAAAACCATGATGCCCCAAGCGGATTTTCGTTTTGAGGTCCTTGGTGCCTCCATGGTGCCCCGTGACTCACTTTTTTTAGCCCGTTTAGCATTTTTGGTGCCCGTGGTGGATTTTGGCCCCCGGGGTGACTTTTGGTTTTTGGTTTCCAATGATCATTGGTGCATCCTCATGCATGGAAAACCATGATGCCCCAAGCGGATTTTCGTTTTGAGGTCCTTGGTGCCTCCATGGTGCCCCGTGACTCACTTTTTTTAGCCCGTTTAGCATTTTTGGTGCCCGTGGTGGATTTTGGCCCCCGGGGTGACTTTTGGTTTTTGGTTTCCAATGATCATTGGTGCATCCTCATGCATGGAAAACCATGATGCCCCAAGCGGATTTTCGTTTTGAGGTACTTGGTGCCTCCATGGTGCCCCGTGACTAACTTTTTTTAGCCCGTTTAGCATTTTTGGTGCCCGTGGTGGATTTTGGCCCCCGGGGTGACTTTTGGTTTTTGGTTTCCAATGATCATTGGTGCGTCCTCATGCATGGAAAACCATGATGCCCCAAGCGGATTTTCGTTTTGAGGACCTTGGGGCCTCCATGGTGCCCCGCGACTCACTTTTTTTAGCCCGTTTAGCATTTTTGGTGCCCGTGGTGGATTTTGGCCCCCGGGTTGACTTTTGGTTTTTGGTTTCCAATGATCATTGGTGCATCCTCATGCATGGAAAACCATGATGCCCCAAGCGGATTTTCGTTTTGAGGTCCTTGGTGCCTCCATGGTGCCCCGTGACTCACTTTTTTTAGCCCGTTTAGCATTTTTGGTGCCCGTGGTGGATTTTGGCCCCCGGGGTGACTTTTGGTTTTTGGTTTCCAATGATCATTGGTGCATCCTCATGCATGGAAAACCATGATGCCCCAAGCGGATTTTCGTTTTGAGGTCCTTGGTGCCTCCATGGTGCCCCATGACTCACTTTTTTAAGCCCGTTTAGCATTTTTGGTGCCCGTGGTGGATTTTGGCCCCCGGGGTGACTTTTGGTTTTTGGTTTCCAATGATCATTGGTGCGTCCTCATGCATGGAAAACCATGATGCCCCAAGCGGATTTTCGTTTTGAGGTCCTTGGTGCCTCCATGGTGCCCCGTGACT
>CM048646.1:78579555-78592055 GCA_026413185.1 Pueraria montana var. lobata | reverse complement strand
GTTACGCAACCCCGCATTCTTATATGCCATAGGGCAACGATGCGTTTTTGGTTTTAGGGTTGTGACCAAACCTCGACCCCGGGATGCCTCACCAGAGTCGGGATGAGGCCACGCCCCAAAGACCGCATTCTGATATGCCAGAGGGCAATGATGCGTTCTTGTTTCCGTTAAGCAACCCCGCATTCTTATATGCCATAGGGCAACGATGCGTTTTTGGTTTTGGGGTTGTGACCAAACCTCGACCCCGGGATACCTCACCAGAGTCGGGATGAGGCCACGCCCCAAAGACCGCATTCTGATATGCCAGAGGGCAATGATGCGTTCTTGTTTCCGTTAAGCAACCCCGCATTCTTATATGCCATAGGGCAACGATGCATTTTTGGTTTTAGGGTTGTGACCAAACCTCGACCCCGGGATACCTCACCAGAGTCGGGATGAGGCCACGCCCCAAAGACCGCATTCTGATATGCCATAGGGCAATGATGCGTTCTTGTTTCCGTTAAGCAACCCCGCATTCTTATATGCCATAGGGCAACGATGCGTTTTTGGTTTTAGGGTTGTGACCAAACCTCGACCCCGGGATACCTCACCAGAGTCGGGATGAGGCCACGCCCCAAAGACCGCATTCTGATATGCCAGAGGGCAATGATGCGTTCTTGTTTCCGTTAAGCAACCCCGCATTCTTATATGCCATAGGGCAACGATGCGTTTTTGGTTTTAGGGTTGTGACCAAACCTCGACCCCGGGATACCTCCCCAGAGTCGGGATGAGGCCACGCCCCAAAGACCGCATTCTCATATGCCAGAGGGCAATGATGCGTTCTTGTTTCCGTTAAGCAACCCCGCATTCTTATATGCCATAGGGCAACGATGCGTTTTTGGTTTTAGGGTTGTGACCAAACCTCGACCCCGGGATACCTCACCAGAGTCGGGATGAGGCCACGCCCCAAAGACCGCATTCTGATATGCCAGAGGGCAATGATGCGTTCTTGTTTCCGTTAAGCAACCCCGCATTCTTATATGCCATAGGGCAACGATGCATTTTTGGTTTTAGGGTTGTGACCAAACCTCGACCCCGGGATTCCTCACCAGAGTCGGGATGAGGCCACGCCCCAAAGACCGCATTCTGATATGCCATAGGGCAATGATGCGTTCTTGTTTCCGTTAAGCAACCCCGCATTCTTATATGCCATAGGGCAACGATGCGTTTTTGGTTTTAGGGTTGTGACCAAACCTCGACCCCGGGATACCTCACCAGAGTCGGGATGAGGCCACGCCCCAAAGACCGCATTCTGATATGCCAGAGGGCAATGATGCGTTCTTGTTTCCGTTAAGCAACCCCGCATTCTTATATGCCATAGGGCAACGATGCGTTTTTGGTTTTAGGGTTGTGACCAAACCTCGACCCCGGGATACCTCCCCAGAGTCGGGATGAGGCCACGCCCCAAAGACCGCATTCTGATATGCCAGAGGGCAATGATGCGTTCTTGTTTCCGTTAAGCAACCCCGCATTCTTATATGCCATAGGGCAACGATGCGTTTTTGGTTTTAGGGTTGTGACCAAACCTCGACCCCGGGATACCTCACCAGAGTCGGGATGAGGCCACGCCCCAAAGACCGCATTCTGATATGCCAGAGGGCAATGATGCGTTCTTGTTTCCGTTAAGCAACCCCGCATTCTTATATGCCATAGGGCAACGATGCGTTTTTGGTTTTAGGTTTGTGACCAAACCTCGACCCCGGGATACCTCACCAGAGTCGGGATGAGGCCACGCCCCAAAGACCGCATTCTGATATGCCAGAGGGCAATGATGCGTTCTTGTTTCCGTTACGCCACCCCGCATTCTTATATGCCATAGGGCAACGATGCGTTTTTGGTTTTAGGGTTGTGACCAAACCTCGACCCCGGGATACCTCACCAGAGTCGGGATGAGGCCACGCCCCAAAGACCGCATTCTGATATGCCATAGGGCAATGATGCGTTCTTATTTCCGTTAAGCAACCCCGCATTCTTATATGCCATAGGGCAACGATGCGTTTTTGGTTTTAGGGTTGTGACCAAACCTCGACCCCGGGATACCTGACTCGAGTCGGGATGAGGCCACGCCCCAAAGACCGCATTCTGATATGCCAGAGGGCAATGATGCGTTCTTGTTTCCGTTAAGCAACCCCGCATTCTTATATGCCATAGGGCAACGATGCGTTTTTGGTTTTAGGGTTGTGACCAAACCTCGACCCCGGGATACCTCACCAGAGTCGGGATGAGGCCACGCCCCAAAGACCGCATTCTGATATCCCAGAGGGCAATGATGCGTTCTTGTTTCCGTTACGCCACCCCGCATTCTTATATGCCATAGGGCAACGATGCGTTTTTGGTTTTAGGGTTGTGACCAAACCTCGACCCCGGGATACCTCACCAGAGTCGGGATGAGGCCACGCCCCAAAGACCGCATTCTGATATGCCAGAGGGCAATGATGCGTTCTTGTTTCCGTTAAGCAACCCCGCATTCTTATATGCCATAGGGCAATGATGCGTTTTTGGTTTTAGGGTTGTGACCAAACCTCGACCCCGGGATACCTCACCAGAGTCGGGATGAGGCCACGCCCCAAAGACCGCATTCTGATATGCCAGAGGGCAATGATGCGTTCTTGTTTCCGTTACGCCACCCCGCATTCTTATATGCCATAGGGCAACGATGCGTTTTTGGTTTTAGGGTTGTGACCAAACCTCGACCCCGGGATACCTCACCAGAGTCGGGATGAGGCCACGCCCCAAAGACCGCATTCTGATATGCCAGAGGGCAATGATGCGTTCTTGTTTCCGTTAAGCAACCCCGCATTCTTATATGCCATAGGGCAACGATGCGTTTTTGGTTTTAGGGTTGTGACCAAACCTCGACCCCGGGATACCTCCCCAGAGTCGGGATGAGGCCACGCCCCAAAGACCGCATTCTGATATGCCAGAGGGCAATGATGCGTTCTTGTTTCCGTTACGCCACCCCGCATTCTTATATGCCATAGGGCAACGATGCGTTTTTGGTTTTAGGGTTGTGACCAAACCTCGACCCCGGGATACCTCACCAGAGTCGGGATGAGGCCACGCCCCAAAGACCGCATTCTGATATGCCAGAGGGCAATGATGCGTTCTTGTTTCCGTTAAGCAACCCCGCATTCTTATATGCCATAGGGCAACGATGCGTTTTTGGTTTTAGGGTTGTGACCAAACCTCGACCCCGGGATACCTCACCAGAGTCGGGATGAGGCCACGCCCCAAAGACCGCATTCTGATATGCCAGAGGGCAATGATGCGTTCTTGTTTCCGTTAAGCAACCCCGCATTCTTATATGCCATAGGGCAACGATGCGTTTTTGGTTTTAGGGTTGTGACCAAACCTCGACCCCGGGATACCTCACCAGAGTCGGGATGAGGCCACGCCCCAAAGACCGCATTCTGATATGCCAGAGGGCAATGATGCGTTCTTGTTTCCGTTAAGCAACCCCGCATTCTTATATGCCATAGGGCAACGATGCGTTTTTGGTTTTAGGGTTGTGACCAAACCTCGACCCCGGGATACCTCACCAGAGTCGGGATGAGGCCACGCCCCAAAGACCGCATTCTGATATGCCAGAGGGCAATGATGCGTTCTTGTTTCCGTTAAGCAACCCCGCATTCTTATATGCCATAGGGCAACGATGCGTTTTTGGTTTTAGGGTTGTGACCAAACCTCGACCCCGGGATACCTCACCAGAGTCGGGATGAGGCCACGCCCCAAAGACCGCATTCTGATATGCCAGAGGGCAATGATGCGTTCTTGTTTCCGTTAAGCAACCCCGCATTCTTATATGCCATAGGGCAACGATGCGTTTTTGGTTTTAGGGTTGTGACCAAACCTCGACCCCGGGATACCTCACCAGAGTCGGGATGAGGCCACGCCCCAAAGACCGCATTCTGATATGCCAGAGGGCAATGATGCGTTCTTGTTTCCGTTAAGCAACCCCGCATTCTTATATGCCATAGGGCAACGATGCGTCTTTGGTTTTAGGGTTGTGACCAAACCTCGACCCCGGGATACCTCACCAGAGTCGGGATGAGGCCACGCCCCAAAGACCGCATTCTGATATGCCAGAGGGCAATGATGCGTTCTTGTTTCCGTTAAGCAACCCCGCATTCTTATATGCCATAGGGCAACGATGCGTTTTTGGTTTTAGGGTTGTGACCAAACCTCGACCCCGGGATACCTCACCAGAGTCGGGATGAGGCCACGCCCCAAAGACCGCATTCTGATATGCCAGAGGGCAATGATGCGTTCTTGTTTCCGTTAAGCAACCCCGCATTCTTATATGCCATAGGGCAACGATGCATTTTTGGTTTTAGGGTTGTGACCAAACCTCGACCCCGGGATACCTCACCAGAGTCGGGATGAGGCCACGCCCCAAAGACCGCATTCTGATATGCCAGAGGGCAATGATGCGTTCTTGTTTCCGTTAAGCAACCCCGCATTCTTATATGCCATAGGGCAACGATGCGTTTTTGGTTTTAGGGTTGTGACCAAACCTCGACCCCGGGATACCTCACCAGAGTCGGGATGAGGCCACGCCCCAAAGACCGCATTCTGATATGCCAGAGGTCAATGATGCGTTCTTGTTTCCGTTAAGCAACCCCGCATTCTTATATGCCATAGGGCAACGATGCGTTTTTGGTTTTAGGGTTGTGACCAAACCTCGACCCCGGGATACCTCACCAGAGTCGGGATGAGGCCACGCCCCAAAGACCGCATTCTGATATGCCATAGGGCAATGATGCGTTCTTGTTTCCGTTAAGCAACCCCGCATTCTCATATGCCATAGGGCAACGATGCGTTTTTGTTTGGGTTGTGACCAAACCTCAAGCCCGGATCATTTGCATACTTATACGCCTAGGCCATTTGATGCATTTCACCGGACGGGTCGAGGTGAGGCCACGCTCCAAAGACCGCATACTGACATGCCATAGGGCAATGATGCGTTGGGGTACCACATACAAACCACGCCACAAGGCTGGAAAAACCAACCAAGGTCAGCGAAATTTTTGTGCCATGTACCCCCCCCATATAATAGGCTTATGTGCCATTTTGGGTTTTGCCCAAGTAACTTTACTTTTTTGTGAGGAGACATGAGGCCATATCCGGAGCTAGAGATGGAATTTTGATGCGATTTTTTGCAGGAATCCTCATAATAATAATAAACGTTGGTTCCCAAAGTTTCATAATTTTTTACCAAGAGAATATTTTTTTATTAATTTTTAAAGTCGCTAAAATAGGTAAATGCCCAAAAAATCAAAAATGTACTTAGAGATCGAATTTTGTGCCCAAATTTTGTAGGAATCCTCCCATTAATAATGTATATCAGTTCCCAAAGTTTCACAATTTTTTACCAAGGGAGCATTAGTTCGGAAATTTTTGGTGCCCCGTGGTGCATTTTGGTGCCCGTGGTGGATTTGGTGCCGGGGGTGACATTTGATTTTTGGTTTCCAATGATCATTGGTGCATCCTCATGCATGGAAAATCATAATGCCCAAAGTGGATTTTCGTTTTGAGGTCCTTGGTGCCTCCATGGTGCCCCGTGACTCACTTTTGGTAGCCCGTTTACCATTTTTGGTGCCCGTGGTGGATTTTGGTCCCCGGGGTGACTTTTGGTTTTTAGTTTCCAATGATCATTGGTGCATCCTCATGCATGGAAAACCATAATTCCCAAAGCGGATTTTCGTTTTGAGGTCCTTGGTGCCTCCATGGTGCCCCGTGACTCACTTTTTTTAGCCCGTTTAGCATTTTTGGTGCCCGTGGTGGATTTTGGCCCGCGGGGTGACTTTTGGTTTTTGGTTTCCAATGATCATTGGTGCATCCTCATGCATGGAAAACCATAATGCCCAAAGCGGATTTTCGTTTTGAGGTCCTTGGTGCCTCCTTGGTGCCCCGTGACTCACTTTTTTTAGCCCGTTTAGCATTTTTGGTGCCCGTGGTGGATTTTGGCCCCCGGGGTGACTTTTGGTTTTTGGTTTCCAATGATCATTGGTGCATCCTCATGCATGGAAAACCATAATGCCCAGAGCGGATTTTCGTTTTGAGGTCCTTGGTGCCTCCGTGGTGCCCCGTGACTCACTTTTTTTAGCCCGTTTAGCATTTTTGGTGCCCGTGGTGGATTTTGGCCCCCGGGGTGACTTTTGGTTTTTGGTTTCCAATGATCATTGGTGCATCCTCATGCATGGAAAACCATAATGCCCCAAGCAAATTTTCGTTTTGAGGTCCTTGGTGCCTCCGTGGTGCCCCGTGACTCACTTTTTTTAGCCCGTTTAGCATTTTTGGTGCCCGTGGTGGATTTTGGCCCCCGGGGTGACTTTTGGTTTTTGGTTTCCAATGATCATGGGTGCATCCTCATGCATGGAAAACCATAATCCCCCAAGCGGATTTTCGTTTTGAGGTCCTTGGTGCATCCGTGGTGCCCCGTGACTCACTTTTTTTAGCCCGTTTAGCATTTTTGGTGCCCATGGTGGATTTTGGCCCCCGGGGTGACTTTTGGTTTTTAGTTTCCAATGATCATTGGTGCATCCTCATGCATGGAAACCCATAATGCCCCAAGCGGATTTTCGTTTTGAGGTCCTTGGTGCCTCCGTGGTGCCCCGTGACTCACTTTTTTTAGCCCGTTTAGCATTTTTGGTGCCCGTGGTGGATTTTGGCCCCCGGGGTGACTTTTGGTTTTTGGTTTCCAATGATCATGGGTGCATCCTCATGCACGGAAAACCATAATCCCCCAAGCGGATTTTCGTTTTGAGGTCCTTGGTGCCTCCGTGGTGCCCCATGACTCACTTTTTTTAGCCCGTTTAGCATTTTTGGTGCCCATGGTGGATTTTGGCCCCCGGGGTGACTTTTGGTTTTTGGTTTCCAATGATCATTGGTGCATCCTCATGCATGGAAAACCATAATGCCCCAAGCGGATTTTCGTTTTGAGGTCCTTGGTGCCTCCGTGGTGCCCCGTGACTCACTTTTTTTAGCCCGTTTAGCATTTTTGGTGCCCGTGGTGGATTTTGGCCCCCGGGGTGACTTTTGGTTTTTGGTTTCCAATGATCATTGGTGCATCCTCATGCATGGAAAACCATAATCCCCCATGCGGATTTTCGTTTTGAGGTCCTTGGTGCCTCCGTGGTGCCCCGTGACTCACTTTTTTTAGCCCGTTTAGCATTTTTGGTGCCCGTGGTTGATTTTGGCCCCCTGGGTGACTTTTGGTTTTTGGTTTCCAATGATCATTGGTGCATCCTCATGCATGGAAAACCATAATGCACCAAGCGGATTTTCGTTTTGAGGTCCTTGGTGCCTCCGTGGTGCCCCGTGACTCACTTTTTTTAGCCCGTTTAGCATTTTTGGTGCCCGTGGTGGATTTTGGCCCGCGGGGTGACTTTTGGTTTTTGGTTTCCAATGATCATTGGTGCATCCTCATGCATGGAAAACCATAATCCCCCAAGCGGATTTTCGTTTTGAGGTCCTTGGTGCCTCCGTGGTGCCCCGTGACTCACTTTTTTTAGCCCGTTTAGCATTTTTGGTGCCCATGGTGGATTTTGGCCCCCGGGGTGACTTTTGGTTTTTCGTTTCCAATGATCATTGGTGCATCCTCATGCATGGAAAACCATAATGCCTAAAGCGGATTTTCGTTTTGAGGTCCATGGTGCCTCCGTGGTGCCCCGTGACTCACTTTTTTTAGCCCGTTTAGCATTTTTGGTGCCCGTGGTGGATTTTGGCCCCCGGGGTGACTTTTGGTTTTTGGTTTCCAATGATCATTGGTGCATCCTCATGCATGGAAAACCATGATGCCCAAAGCGGATTTTCGTTTTGAGGTCCTTGGTGCCTCCATGGTGCCCCGTGACTCACTTTTTTTAGCCCGTTTAGCATTTTTGGTGCCCGTGGTGGATTTTGGCCCCCGGGGTGACTTTAGGTTTTTGGTTTCCAATGATCATTGGTGCATCCTCATGCATGGAAAACCATAATGCCCCAAGCGGATTTTCGTTTTGAGGTCCTTGGTGCCTCCATGGTGCCCCGTGACTCACTTTTTTTAGCCCGTTTAGCATATTTGGTGCCCGTGGTGGATTTTGGCCCCCGGGGTGACTTTTGGTTTTTGGTTTCCAATGATCATTGGTGCATCCTCATGCATGGAAACCATAATCCCCCAATCGGATTTTCGTTTTGAGGTCCTTGGTGCCTCCGTGGTGCCCCGTGACTCACTTTTTTTAGCCCGTTTAGCATTTTTGGTGCCCGTGGTGGATTTTGGCCCCCGGGGTGACTTTTGGTTTTTGGTTTCCAATGATCATTGGTGCATCCTCATGCATGGAAAACCATAATGCACCAAGCGGATTTTCGTTTTGAGGTCCTTGGTGCCTCCTTGGTGCCCCGTGACTCACTTTTTTTAGCCCGTTTAGCATTTTTGGTGCCCGTGGTGGATTTTGGCCCCCGGGGTGACTTTTGGTTTTTCGTTTCCAATGATCATTGGTGCATCCTCATGCATGGAAAACCATAATGCCCCAAGCGGATTTTCGTTTTGAGGTCCTTGGTGCCTCCGTGGTGCCCCATGACTCACTTTTTTTAGCCCGTTTAGCATTTTTGGTGCCCATGGTGGATTTTGGCCCCCGGGGTGACTTTTGGTTTTTGGTTTCCAATGATCATTGGTGCATCCTCATGCATGGAAAACCATAATGCCCCAAGCGGATTTTCGTTTTGAGGTCCTTGGTGCCTCCGTGGTGCCCCGTGACTCACTTTTTTTAGCCCGTTTAGCATTTTTGGTGCCCGTGGTGGATTTTGGCCCCCGGGGTGACTTTTGGTTTTTGGTTTCCAATGATCATTGGTGCATCCTCATGCATGGAAAACCATAATGCACCAAGCGGATTTTCGTTTTGAGGTCCTTGGTGCCTCCGTGGTGCCCCGTGACTCTCTTTTTTTAGCCCGTTTAGCATTTTTGGTGCCCGTGGTGGATTTTGGCCCCCGGGGTGACTTTTGGTTTTTCGTTTCCAATGATCATTGGTGCATCCTCATGCATGGAAAACCATAATGCACCAAGCGGATTTTCGTTTTGAGGTCCTTGGTGCCTCCGTGGTGCCCCGTGAATCACTTTTTTTAGCCCGTTTAGCATTTTTGGTGCCCGTGGTGGATTTTGGCCCCCGGGGTGACTTTTGGTTTTTCGTTTCCAATGATCATTGGTGCATCCTCATGCATGGAAAACCATAATGCCCCAAGCGGATTTTCGTTTTGAGGTCCTTGGTGCCTCCGTGGTGCCCCGTGACTCACTTTTTTTAGCCCGTTTAGCATTTTTGGTGCCCGTGGTGGATTTTGGCCCCCGGGGTGACTTTTGGTTTTTGGTTTCCAATGATTATTGGTGCATCCTCATGCATGGAAAACCATAATGCCCCAAGCGGATTTTCGTTTTGAGGTCCTTGGTGCCTCCGTGGTGCCCCGTGACTCACTTTTTTTAGCCCGTTTAGCATTTTTGGTGCCCGTGGTGGATTTTGGCCCCCGGGGTGACTTTTGGTTTTTGGTTTCCAATGATCATTGGTGCATCCTCATGCATGGAAAACCATAATGCACCAAGCGGATTTTCGTTTTGAGGTCCTTGGCGCCTCCGTGGTGCCCCGTGACTCTCTTTTTTTAGCCCGTTTAGCATTTTTGGTGCCCGTGGTGGATTTTGGCCCCCGGGGTGACTTTTGGTTTTTGGTTTCCAATGATCATTGGTGCATCCTCATGCATGGAAAACCATAATGCCCCAAGCGGATTTTCGTTTTGAGGTCCTTGGTGCCTCCGTGGTGCCCCGTGACTCACTTTTTTTAGCCCGTTTAGCATTTTTGGTGCCCGTGGTGGATTTTGGCCAACGGGGTGACTTTTGGTTTTTGGTTTCCAATGATCATTGGTGCATCCTCATGCATGGAAAACCATAATGCCCCAAGCGGATTTTCGTTTTGAGGTCCTTGGTGCCTCCGTGGTGCCCCGTGACTCACTTTTTTTAGCCCGATTAGCATTTTTGGTGCCCGTGGTGGATTTTGGCCCCCGGGGTGACTTTTGGTTTTTGGTTTCCAATGATCATTGGTGCATCCTCATGCATGGAAAACCATAATGCCCCAAGCAAATTTTCGTTTTGAGGTCCGTGGTGCCTCCGTGGTGCCCCGTGACTCACTTTTTTTAGCCCGTTTAGCATTTTTGGTGCCCGTGGTGGATTTTGGCCCCCGGGGTGACTTTTGGTTTTTGGTTTCCAATGATCATGGGTGCATCCTCATGCATGGAAAACCATAATCCCCCAAGCGGATTTTCGTTTTGAGGTCCTTGGTGCATCCGTGGTGCCCCGTGACTCACTTTTTTTAGCCCGTTTAGCATTTTTGGTGCCCATGGTGGATTTTGGCCCCCGGGGTGACTTTTGGTTTTTAGTTTCCAATGATCATTGGTGCATCCTCATGCATGGAAACCCATAATGCCCCAAGCGGATTTTCGTTTTGAGGTCCTTGGTGCCTCCGTGGTGCCCCGTGACTCACTTTTTTTAGCCCGTTTAGCATTTTTGGTGCCCGTGGTGGATTTTGGCCCCCGGGGTGACTTTTGGTTTTTGGTTTCCAATGATCATGGGTGCATCCTCATGCACGGAAAACCATAATCCCCCAAGCGGATTTTCGTTTTGAGGTCCTTGGTGCCTCCGTGGTGCCCCATGACTCACTTTTTTTAGCCCGTTTAGCATTTTTGGTGCCCATGGTGGATTTTGGCCCCCGGGGTGACTTTTGGTTTTTGGTTTCCAATGATCATTGGTGCATCCTCATGCATGGAAAACCATAATGCCCCAAGCGGATTTTCGTTTTGAGGTCCTTGGTGCCTCCGTGGTGCCCCGTGACTCACTTTTTTTAGCCCGTTTAGCATTTTTGGTGCCCGTGGTGGATTTTGGCCCCCGGGGTGACTTTTGGTTTTTGGTTTCCAATGATCATTGGTGCATCCTCATGCATGGAAAACCATAATCCCCCATGCGGATTTTCGTTTTGAGGTCCTTGGTGCCTCCGTGGTGCCCCGTGACTCACTTTTTTTAGCCCGTTTAGCATTTTTGGTGCCCGTGGTTGATTTTGGCCCCCTGGGTGACTTTTGGTTTTTGGTTTCCAATGATCATTGGTGCATCCTCATGCATGGAAAACCATAATGCACCAAGCGGATTTTCGTTTTGAGGTCCTTGGTGCCTCCGTGGTGCCCCGTGACTCACTTTTTTTAGCCCGTTTAGCATTTTTGGTGCCCGTGGTGGATTTTGGCCCGCGGGGTGACTTTTGGTTTTTGGTTTCCAATGATCATTGGTGCATCCTCATGCATGGAAAACCATAATCCCCCAAGCGGATTTTCGTTTTGAGGTCCTTGGTGCCTCCGTGGTGCCCCGTGACTCACTTTTTTTAGCCCGTTTAGCATTTTTGGTGCCCATGGTGGATTTTGGCCCCCGGGGGTGACTTTTGGTTTTTCGTTTCCAATGATCATTGGTGCATCCTCATGCATGGAAAACCATAATGCCTAAAGCGGATTTTCGTTTTGAGGTCCATGGTGCCTCCGTGGTGCCCCGTGACTCACTTTTTTTAGCCCGTTTAGCATTTTTGGTGCCCGTGGTGGATTTTGGCCCCCGGGGTGACTTTTGGTTTTTGGTTTCCAATGATCATTGGTGCATCCTCATGCATGGAAAACCATGATGCCCAAAGCGGATTTTCGTTTTGAGGTCCTTGGTGCCTCCATGGTGCCCCGTGACTCACTTTTTTTAGCCCGTTTAGCATTTTTGGTGCCCGTGGTGGATTTTGGCCCCCGGGGTGACTTTAGGTTTTTGGTTTCCAATGATCATTGGTGCATCCTCATGCATGGAAAACCATAATGCCCCAAGCGGATTTTCGTTTTGAGGTCCTTGGTGCCTCCATGGTGCCCCGTGACTCACTTTTTTTAGCCCGTTTAGCATATTTGGTGCCCGTGGTGGATTTTGGCCCCCGGGGTGACTTTTGGTTTTTGGTTTCCAATGATCATTGGTGCATCCTCATGCATGGAAACCATAATCCCCCAATCGGATTTTCGTTTTGAGGTCCTTGGTGCCTCCGTGGTGCCCCGTGACTCACTTTTTTTAGCCCGTTTAGCATTTTTGGTGCCCGTGGTGGATTTTGGCCCCCGGGGTGACTTTTGGTTTTTGCTTTCCAATGATCATTGGTGCATCCTCATGCATGGAAAACCATAATGCACCAAGCGGATTTTCGTTTTGAGGTCCTTGGTGCCTCCTTGGTGCCCCGTGACTCACTTTTTTTAGCCCGTTTAGCATTTTTGGTGCCCGTGGTGGATTTTGGCCCCCGGGGTGACTTTTGGTTTTTCGTTTCCAATGATCATTGGTGCATCCTCATGCATGGAAAACCATAATGCCCCAAGCGGATTTTCGTTTTGAGGTCCTTGGTGCCTCCGTGGTGCCCCATGACTCACTTTTTTTAGCCCGTTTAGCATTTTTGGTG
>CM048646.1:78539555-78569555 GCA_026413185.1 Pueraria montana var. lobata | reverse complement strand
CAACGATGCGTTTTTGGTTTTAGGGTTGTGACCAAACCTCGACCCCGGGATACCTCACCAGAGTCGGGATGAGGCCACGCCCCAAAGACCGCATTGTGATATGCCATAGGGCAATGATGCGTTCTTGTTTCCGTTAAGCAACCCCGCATTCTTATATGCCATAGGGCAACGATGCGTTTTTGGTTTTAGGGTTGTGACCAAACCTCGACCCCGGGATACCTCACCAGAGTCGGGATGAGGCCACGCCCCAAAGACCGCATTCTGATATGCCATAGGGCAATGATGCGTTCTTGTTTCCGTTAAGCAACCCCGCATTCTTATATGCCATAGGGCAACGATGCATTTTTGGTTTTAGGGTTGTGACCAAACCTCGACCCCGGGATACCTCACCAGAGTCGGGATGAGGCCACGCCCCAAAGACCGCATTCTGATATGCCATAGGGCAATGATGCGTTCTTGTTTCCGTTAAGCAACCCCGCATTCTTATATGCCATAGGGCAACGATGCGTTTTTGGTTTTAGGGTTGTGACCAAACCTCGACCCCGGGATACCTCACCAGAGTCGGGATGAGGCCACGACCCAAAGACCGCATTCTGATATGCCAGAGGGCAATGATGCGTTCTTGTTTCCGTTACGCCACCCCGCATTCTTATATGCCATAGGGCAACGATGCATTTTTGGTTTTAGGGTTGTGACCAAACCTCGACCCCGGGATACCTCACCAGAGTCGGGATGAGGCCACGCCCCAAAGACCGCATTCTGATATGCCAGAGGGCAATGATGCGTTCTTGTTTCCGTTAAGCAACCCCGCATTCTTATATGCCATAGGGCAACGATGCGTTTTTGGTTTTAGGGTTGTGACCAAACCTCGACCCCGGGATACCTCACCAGAGTCGGGATGAGCCCACGCCCCAAAGACCGCATTCTGATATGCCATAGGGCAATGATGCGTTCTTGTTTCCGTTACGCCACCCCGCATTCTTATATGCCATAGGGCAACGATGCGTTTTTGGTTTTAGGGTTGTGACCAAACCTCGACCCCGGGATACCTCACCAGAGTCGGGATGAGGCCACGCCCCAAAGACCGCATTCTGATATGCCAGAGGGCAATGATGCGTACTTGTTTCCGTTAAGCAACCCCGCATTCTTATATGCCATAGGGCAACGATGCGTTTTTGGTTTTAGGGTTGTGACCAAACCTCGACCCCGGGATACCTCACCAGAGTCGGTATGAGGCCACGCCCCAAAGACCGCATTCTGATATGCCAGAGGGCAATGATGCGTTCTTGTTTCCGTTAAGCAACCCCGCATTCTTATATGCCATAGGGCAACGATGCGTTTTTGGTTTTAGGGTTGTGACCAAACCTCGACCCCGGGATACCTCACCAGAGTCGGGATGAGGCCACGCCCCAAAGACCGCATTCTGATATGCCATAGGGCAATGATGCGTTCTTGTTTCCGTTAAGCAACCCCGCATTCTTATATGCCATAGAGCAACGATGCGTTTTTGGTTTTAGGGTTGTGACCAAACCTCGACCCCGGGATACCTCACCAGAGTCGGGATGAGGCCACGCCCCAAAGACCGCATTCTGATATGCCAGAGGGCAACGATGCGTTCTTGTTTCCGTTAAGCAACCCCGCATTCTTATATGCCATAGGGCAACGATGCGTTTTTGGTTTTAGGATTGTGACCAAACCTCGACCCCGGGATACCTCACCAGAGTCGGGATGAGGCCACGCCCCAAAGACCGCATTCTGATATGCCAGAGGGCAATGATGCGTTCTTGTTTCCGTTAAGCAACCCCGCATTCTTATATGCCATAGGGCAACGATGCGTTTTTGGTTTTAGGATTGTGACCAAACCTCGACCCCGGGATACCTCACCAGAGTCGGGATGAGGCCACGCCCCAAAGACCGCATTCTGATATGCCATAGGGCAATGATGCGTTCTTGTTTCCGTTAAGCAACCCCGCATTCTTATATGCCATAGGGCAACGATGCGTTTTTGGTTTTAGGGTTGTGACCAAACCTCGACCCCGGGATACCTCACCAGAGTCGGGATGAGGCCACGACCCAAAGACCGCATTCTGATATGCCAGAGGGCAATGATGCGTTCTTGTTTCCGTTACGCCACCCCGCATTCTTATATGCCATAGGGCAACGATGCATTTTTGGTTTTAGGGTTGTGACCAAACCTCGACCCCGGGATACCTCACCAGAGTCGGGATGAGGCCACGCCCCAAAGACCGCATTCTGATATGCCAGAGGGCAATGATGCGTTCTTGTTTCCGTTAAGCAACCCCGCATTCTTATATGCCATAGGGCAACGATGCGTTTTTGGTTTTAGGGTTGTGACCAAACCTCGACCCCGGGATACCTCACCAGAGTCGGGATGAGCCCACGCCCCAAAGACCGCATTCTGATATGCCATAGGGCAATGATGCGTTCTTGTTTCCGTTACGCCACCCCGCATTCTTATATGCCATAGGGCAACGATGCGTTTTTGGTTTTAGGGTTGTGACCAAACCTCGACCCCGGGATACCTCACCAGAGTCGGGATGAGGCCACGCCCCAAAGACCGCATTCTGATATGCCAGAGGGCAATGATGCGTACTTGTTTCCGTTAAGCAACCCCGCATTGTTATATGCCATAGGGCAACGATGCGTTTTTGGTTTTAGGGTTGTGACCAAACCTCGACCCCGGGATACCTCACCAGAGTCGGTATGAGGCCACGCCCCAAAGACCGCATTCTGATATGCCAGAGGGCAATGATGCGTTCTTGTTTCCGTTAAGCAACCCCGCATTCTTATATGCCATAGGGCAACGATGCGTTTTTGGTTTTAGGGTTGTGACCAAACCTCGACCCCGGGATACCTCACCAGAGTCGGGATGAGGCCACGCCCCAAAGACCGCATTCTGATATGCCATAGGGCAATGATGCGTTCTTGTTTCCGTTAAGCAACCCCGCATTCTTATATGCCATAGGGCAACGATGCGTTTTTGGTTTTAGGGTTGTGACCAAACCTCGACCCCGGGATACCTCACCAGAGTCGGGATGAGGCCACGCCCCAAAGACCGCATTCTGATATGCCAGAGGGCAACGATGCGTTCTTGTTTCCGTTAAGCAACCCCGCATTCTTATATGCCATAGGGCAACGATGCGTTTTTGGTTTTAGGATTGTGACCAAACCTCGACCCCGGGATACCTCACCAGAGTCGGGATGAGGCCACGCCCCAAAGACCGCATTCTGATATGCCAGAGGGCAATGATGCGTTCTTGTTTCCGTTAAGCAACCCCGCATTCTTATATGCCATAGGGCAACGATGCGTTTTTGGTTTTAGGATTGTGACCAAACCTCGACCCCGGGATACCTCACCAGAGTCGGGATGAGGCCACGCCCCAAAGACCGCATTCTGATATGCCATAGGGCAATGATGCGTTCTTGTTTCCGTTAAGCAACCCCGCATTCTTATATGCCATAGGGCAACGATGCGTTTTTGTTTGGGTTGTGACCAAACCTCAAGCCCGGATCATTTGCATACTTATACGCCTAGGCCATTTGATGCATGTCACCGGACGGGTCGAGGTGAGGCCACGCTCCAAAGACCGCATACTGACATGCCATAGGGCAATGATGCGTTGGGGTACCACATACAAACCACGCCACAAGGCTGGAAAAACCAACCAAGGTCAGCAAAATTTTTGTGCCATGTACCCCCCCCCCATATAATAGGCTTATGTGCCATTTTGGGTTTTGCCCAAGTAACTTTACTTTTTTGTGAGGAGACATGAGACCATATCCGGAGCTAAAGATGGAATTTTGATGCGATTTTTTGCAGGAATCCTCATAATAATAATAAACGTTGGTTCCCAAAGTTTCATAATTTTTTACCAAGAGAATATTTTTTTATTAATTTTTAAAGTCGCTAAAATAGGTAAATGCCCAAAAAATCAAAAATGTACTTAGAGATCGAATTTTGTGCCCAAATTTTGCAGGAATCCTCCCATTAATAATGTATATTAGTTCCCAAAGTTTCACAATTTTTTACCAAGGGAGCATTAGTTCAGAAATTTTTGGTGCCCCGTGGTGCATTTTGGTGCCCGTGGTGGATTTGGTGCCGGGGGTGACATTTGGTTTTTGGTTTCCAATGATCATTGGTGTATCCTCATGCATGGAAAACCATAATGCCCAAAGTGGATTTTCGTTTTGAGGTCCTTGGTGCCTCCGTGGTGCCCCGTGACTCACTTTTTTTAGCCCGTTTAGCATTTTTGGTGCCCGTGGTGGATTTTGGCCCCCGGGGTGACTTTTGGTTTTTGGTTTCCAATGATCATTGGTGCATCCTCATGCATGGAAAACCATAATGCCCAAAGCGGATTTTCGTTTTGAGGTCCTTGGTGCCTCCGTGGTGCCCCGTGACTCACTTTTTTTTAGCCCGTTTAGCATTTTTGGTGCCCGTGGTGGATTTTGGCCCCCGGGGTGACTTTTGGTTTTTGGTTTCCAATGATCATTGGTGCATCCTCATGCATGGAAAACCATAATGCACCAAGCGGATTTTCGTTTTGAGGTCCTTGGTGCCTCCGTGGTGCCCCGTGACTCACTTTTTTTAGCCCGTTTAGCATTTTTGGTGCCCGTGGTGGATTTTGGCCCCCGGGGTGACTTTTGGTTTTTGGTTTCCAATGATCAATGGTACATCCTCATGCATGGAAAACCATAATCCCCCAAGCGGATTTTCGTTTTGAGGTCCTTGGTGCCTCCGTGGTGTCCCGTGACTCACCTTTTTTAGCCCGTTTAGCATTTTTGGTGCCCATGGTGGATTTTGGCCACCGGGGGTGACTTTTGGTTTTTGGTTTCCAATGATCATTGGTGCATCCTCATGCATGGAAAACCATAATCCCCCAAGCGGATTTTCGTTTTGAGGTCCTTGGTGCCTCCGTGGTGCCCCGTGACTCACTTTTTTTAGCCCGTTTAGCATTTTTGGTGCCCGTGGTGGATTTTGGCCCCCGGGGTGACTTTTGGTTTTTGGTTTCCAATGATCATTTGTGCATCCTCATGCATGGAAAACCATAATCCCCCAAGCGGATTTTCGTTTTGAGGTCCTTGGTGCCTCCGTGGTGCCCCGTGACTCACTTTTTTTAGCCCGTTTAGCATTTTTGGTGCCCGTGGTGGATTTTGGCCCCCGGGGTGACTTTTGGTTTTTGGTTTCCAATGATCATTGGTGCATCCTCATGCATGGAAAACCATAATCCCCCAAGCGGATTTTCGTTTTGAGGTCCTTGGTGCCTCCGTGGTGCCCCGTGACTCACTTTTTTTAGGCCGTTTAGCATTTTTGGTGCCCGTGGTGGATTTTGGCCCCCGGGGTGACTTTTGGTTTTTGGTTTCCAATGATCAATGGTACATCCTCATGCATGGAAAACCATAATCCCCCAAGCGGATTTTCGTTTTGAGGTCCTTGGTGCCTCCGTGGTGTCCCGTGACTCACCTTTTTTAGCCCGTTTAGCATTTTTGGTGCCCGTGGTGGATTTTGGCCACCGGGGTGACTTTTGGTTTTTGGTTTCCAATGATCATTGGTGCATCCTCATGCATGGAAAACCATAATCCCCCAAGCGGATTTTCGTTTTGAGGTCCTTGGTGCCTCCGTGGTGCCCCGTGACTCACTTTTTTTAGCCCGTTTAGCATTTTTGGTGCCCGTGGTGGATTTTGGCCCCCGGGGTGACTTTTGGTTTTTGGTTTCCAATGATCATTTGTGCATCCTCATGCATGGAAAACCATAATCCCCCAAGCGGATTTTCGTTTTGAGGTCCTTGGTGCCTCCGTGGTGCCCCGTGACTCACTTTTTTTAGCCCGTTTAGCATTTTTGGTGCCCGTGGTGGATTTTGGCCCCCGGGGTGACTTTTGGTTTTTGGTTTCCAATGATCATTGGTGCATCCTCATGCATGGAAAACCATAATCCCCCAAGCGGATTTTCGTTTTGAGGTCCTTGGTGCCTCCGTGGTGCCCCGTGACTCACTTTTTTTAGCCCGTTTAGCATTTTTGGTGCCCGTGGTGGATTTTGGCCCCCGGGGTGACTTTTGGTTTTTGGTTTCCAATGATCATTGGTGCATCCTCATGCATGGAAAACCATAATGCCCCAAGCGGATTTTCGTTTTGAGGTCCTTGGTGCCTCCGTGGTGCCCCGTGACTCACTCTTTTTAGCCCGTTTAGCATTTTTGGTGCCCGTGGTGGATTTTGGCCCCCGGGGTGACTTTTGGTTTTTGGTTTCCAATGATCATTGGTGCATCCTCATGCATGGAAAACCATAATCCCCCAAGCGGATTTTCGTTTTGAGGTCCTTGGTGCCTCCGTGGTGCCCCGTGACTCACTTTTTTTAGCCCGTTTAGCATTTTTGGTGCCCGTGGTGGATTTTGGCCCCCGGGGTGACTTTTGGTTTTTGGTTTCCAATGATCATTTGTGCATCCTCATGCATGGAAAACCATAATCCCCCAAGCGGATTTTCGTTTTGAGGTCCTTGGTGCCTCCGTGGTGCCCCGTGACTCACTTTTTTTAGCCCGTTTAGCATTTTTGGTGCCCGTGGTGGATTTTGGCCCCCGGGGTGACTTTTGGTTTTTGGTTTCCAATGATCATTGGTGCATCCTCATGCATGGAAAACCATAATCCCCCAAGCGGATTTTCGTTTTGAGGTCCTTGGTGCCTCCGTGGTGCCCCGTGACTCACTTTTTTTAGCCCGTTTAGCATTTTTGGTGCCCGTGGTGGATTTTGGCCCCCGGGGTGACTTTTGGTTTTTGGTTTCCAATGATCATTGGTGCATCCTCATGCATGGAAAACCATAATGCCCCAAGCGGATTTTCGTTTTGAGGTCCTTGGTGCCTCCGTGGTGCCCCGTGACTCACTCTTTTTAGCCCGTTTAGCATTTTTGGTGCCCGTGGTGGATTTTGGCCCCCGGGGTGACTTTTGGTTTTTGGTTTCCAATGATCATTGGTGCATCCTCATGCATGGAAAACCATAATCCCCCAAGCGGATTTTCGTTTTGAGGTCCTTGGTGCCTTCGTGGTGCCCCGTGACTCACTTTTTTTAGCCCGTTTAGCATTTTTGGTGCCCGTGGTGGATTTTGGCCCCCGGGGTGACTTTTGGTTTTTGGTTTCCAATGATCATTGGTGCATCCTCATGCATGGAAAACCATAATGCCCCAAGCGGATTTTCGTTTTGAGGTCCTTGGTGCCTCCGTGGTGCCCCGTGACTCACTCTTTTTAGCCCGTTTAGCATTTTTGGTGCCCGTGGTGGATTTTGGCCCCCGGGGGTGACTTTTGGTTTTTGGTTTCCAATGATCATTGGTGCATCCTCATGCATGGAAAACCATAATCCCCCAAGCGGATTTTCGTTTTGAGGTCCTTGGTGCCTCCGTGGTGCCCCGTGACTCACTTTTTTTAGCCCGTTTAGCATTTTTGGTGCCCGTGGTGGATTTTGGCCCCCGGGGTGACTTTTGGTTTTTGGTTTCCAATGATCATTTGGGCATCCTCATGCATGGAAAACCATAATCCCCCAAGCGGATTTTCGTTTTGAGGTCCTTGGTGCCTCCGTGGTGCCCCGTGACTCACTTTTTTTAGCCCGTTTAGCATTTTTGGTGCCCGTGGTGGATTTTGGCCCCCGGGGTGACTTTTGGTTTTTGGTTTCCAATGATCATTGGTGCATCCTCATGCATGGAAAACCATAATCCCCCAAGCGGATTTTCGTTTTGAGGTCCTTGGTGCCTCCGTGGTGCCCCTTGACTCACTTTTTTTAGCCCGTTTAGCCTTTTTGGTGCCCGTGGTGGATTTTGGCCCCCGGGGTGACTTTTGGTTTTTGGTTTCCAATGATCATTGGTGCATCCTCATGCATGGAAAACCATAATGCCCCAAGCGGATTTTCGTTTTGAGGTCCTTGGTGCCTCCGTGGTGCCCCGTGACTCACTCTTTTTAGCCCGTTTAGCATTTTTGGTGCCCGTGGTGGATTTTGGCCCCCGGGGTGACTTTTGGTTTTTGGTTTCCAATGATCATTGGTGCATCCTCATGCATGGAAAACCAGAATGCCCCAAGCGGATTTTCGTTTTGAGGTCCTTGGTGCCTCCGTGGTGCCCCGTGACTCACTTTTTTTAGCCCGTTTAGCATTTTTGGTGCCCGTGGTGGATTTTGGCCCCCGGGGTGACTTTTGGTTTTTCGTTTCCAATGATCATTGGTGCATCCTCATGCATGGAAAACCATAATCCCCCAAGCGGATTTTCGTTTTGAGGTCCTTGGTGCCTCCGTGGTGCCCCGTGACTCACTTTTTTTAGCCTGTTTAGCATTTTTGGTGCCCGTGGTGGATTTTGGCCCCCGGGGTGACTTTTGGTTTTTGGTTTCCAATGATCATTGGTGCATCCTCATGCATGGAAAACCATAATGCCCCAAGCGGATTTTCGTTTTGAGGTCCTTGGTGCCTCCGTGGTGCCCCGTGACTCACTCTTTTTAGCCCGTTTAGCATTTTTGGTGCCCGTGGTGGATTTTGGCCCCCGGGGTGACTTTTGGTTTTTGGTTTCCAATGATCATTGGTGCATCCTCATGCATGGAAAACCAGAATGCCCCAAGCGGATTTTCGTTTTGAGGTCCTTGGTGCCTCCGTGGTGCCCCGTGACTCACTTTTTTTAGCCCGTTTAGCATTTTTGGTGCCCGTGGTGGATTTTGGCCCCCGGGGTGACTTTTGGTTTTTCGTTTCCAATGATCATTGGTGCATCCTCATGCATGGAAAACCATAATCCCCCAAGCGGATTTTCGTTTTGAGGTCCTTGGTGCCTCCGTGGTGCCCCGTGACTCACTTTTTTTAGCCTGTTTAGCATTTTTGGTGCCCGTGGTGGATTTTGGCCCCCGGGGTGACTTTTGGTTTTTGGTTTCCAATGATCATTGGTGCATCCTCATGCATGGAAAACCATAATGCCCCAAGCGGATTTTCGTTTTGAGGTCCTTGGTGCCTCCGTGGTGCCCCGTGACTCACTTTTTTTAGCCCGTTTAGCATTTTTGGTGCCCGTGGTGGATTTTGGCCCCCGGGGTGACTTTTGGTTTTTGGTTTCCAATGATCATTGGTGCATCCTCATGCATGGAAAACCATAATCCCCAAGCGGATTTTCGTTTTGAGGTCCTTGGTGCCTCCGTGGTGCCCCGTGACTCACTTTTTTTAGCCCGTTTAGCATTTTTGGTGCCCGTGGTGGATTTTGGCCCCCGGGGTGACTTTTGGTTTTTGGTTTCCAATGATCATTGGTGCATCCTCATGCATGGAAAACCATAATCCCCCAAGCGGATTTTCGTTTTGAGGTCCTTGGTGCCTCCGTGGTGCCCCGTGACTCACTTTTTTTAGCCCGTTTAGCATTTTTGGTGCCCGTGGTGGATTTTGGCCCCCGGGGTGACTTTTGGTTTTTGGTTTCCAATGATCATTGGTGCATCCTCATGCATGGAAAACCATAATGCCCCAAGCGGATTTTCGTTTTGAGGTCCTTGGTGCCTCCGTGGTGCCCCGTGACTCACTCTTTTTAGCCCGTTTAGCATTTTTGGTGCCCGTGGTGGATTTTGGCCCCCGGGGTGACTTTTGGTTTTTGGTTTCCAATGATCATTGGTGCATCCTCATGCATGGAAAACCATAATGCCCCAAGCGGATTTTCGTTTTGAGGTCCTTGGTGCCTCCGTGGTGCCCCGTGACTCACTTTTTTTAGCCCGTTTAGCATTTTTGGTGCCCGTGGTGGATTTTGGCCCCCGGGGTGACTTTTGGTTTTTCGTTTCCAATGATCATTGGTGCATCCTCATGCATGGAAAACCATAATCCCCCAAGCGGATTTTCGTTTTGAGGTCCTTGGTGCCTCCGTGGTGCCCCGTGACTCACTTTTTTTAGCCTGTTTAGCATTTTTGGTGCCCGTGGTGGATTTTGGCCCCCGGGGTGACTTTTGGTTTTTGGTTTCCAATGATCATTGGTGCATCCTCATGCATGGAAAACCATAATGCCCCAAGCGGATTTTCGTTTTGAGGTCCTTGGTGCCTCCGTGGTGCCCCGTGACTCACTCTTTTTAGCCCGTTTAGCATTTTTGGTGCCCGTGGTGGATTTTGGCCCCCGGGGGTGACTTTTGGTTTTTGGTTTCCAATGATCATTGGTGCATCCTCATGCATGGAAAACCATAATCCCCCAAGCGGATTTTCGTTTTGAGGTCCTTGGTGCCTCCGTGGTGCCCCGTGACTCACTTTTTTTAGCCCGTTTAGCATTTTTGGTGCCCGTGGTGGATTTTGGCCCCCGGGGTGACTTTTGGTTTTTGGTTTCCAATGATCATTTGTGCATCCTCATGCATGGAAAACCATAATCCCCCAAGCGGATTTTCGTTTTGAGGTCCTTGGTGCCTCCGTGGTGCCCCGTGACTCACTTTTTTTAGCCCGTTTAGCATTGTTGGTGCCCGTGGTGGATTTTGGCCCCCGGGGTGACTTTTGGTTTTTGGTTTCCAATGATCATTGGTGCATCCTCATGCATGGAAAACCATAATCCCCCAAGCGGATTTTCGTTTTGAGGTCCTTGGTGCCTCCGTGGTGCCCCTTGACTCACTTTTTTTAGCCCGTTTAGCATTTTTGGTGCCCGTGGTGGATTTTGGCCCCCGGGGTGACTTTTGGTTTTTGGTTTCCAATGATCATTGGTGCATCCTCATGCATGGAAAACCATAATGCCCCAAGCGGATTTTCGTTTTGAGGTCCTTGGTGCCTCCGTGGTGCCCCGTGACTCACTCTTTTTAGCCCGTTTAGCATTTTTGGTGCCCGTGGTGGATTTTGGCCCCCGGGGTGACTTTTGGTTTTTGGTTTCCAATGATCATTGGTGCATCCTCATGCATGGAAAACCATAATGCCCCAAGCGGATTTTCGTTTTGAGGTCCTTGGTGCCTCCGTGGTGCCCCGTGACTCACTTTTTTTAGCCCGTTTAGCATTTTTGGTGCCCGTGGTGGATTTTGGCCCCCGGGGTGACTTTTGGTTTTTCGTTTCCAATGATCATTGGTGCATCCTCATGCATGGAAAACCATAATCCCCCAAGCGGATTTTCGTTTTGAGGTCCTTGGTGCCTCCGTGGTGCCCCGTGACTCACTTTTTTTAGCCTGTTTAGCATTTTTGGTGCCCGTGGTGGATTTTGGCCCCCGAGGTGACTTTTGGTTTTTGGTTTCCAATGATCATTGGTGCATCCTCATGCATGGAAAACCATAATGCCCCAAGCGGATTTTCGTTTTGAGGTCCTTGGTGCCTCCGTGGTGCCCCGTGACTCACTTTTTTTAGCCCGTTTAGCATTTTTGGTGCCCGTGGTGGATTTTGGCCCCCGGGGTGACTTTTGGTTTTTGGTTTCCAATGATCATTGGTGCATCCTCATGCATGGAAAACCATAATCCCCAAGCGGATTTTCGTTTTGAGGTCCTTGGTGCCTCCGTGGTGCCCCGTGACTCACTTTTTTTAGCCCGTTTAGCATTTTTGGTGCCCGTGGTGGATTTTGGCCCCCGGGGTGACTTTTGGTTTTTGGTTTCCAATGATCATTGGTGCATCCTCATGCATGGAAAACCATAATGCCCCAAGCGGATTTTCGTTTTGAGGTCCTTGGTGCCTCCGTGGTGCCCCGTGACTCACTCTTTTTAGCCCGTTTAGCATTTTTGGTGCCCGTGGTGGATTTTGGCCCCCGGGGTGACTTTTGGTTTTTGGTTTCCAATGATCATTGGTGCATCCTCATGCATGGAAAACCATAATGCCCCAAGCGGATTTTCGTTTTGAGGTCCTTGGTGCCTCCGTGGTGCCCCGTGACTCACTTTTTTTAGCCCGTTTAGCATTTTTGGTGCCCGTGGTGGATTTTGGCCCCCGGGGTGACTTTTGGTTTTTCGTTTCCAATGATCATTGGTGCATCCTCATGCATGGAAAACCATAATCCCCCAAGCGGATTTTCGTTTTGAGGTCCTTGGTGCCTCCGTGGTGCCCCGTGACTCACTTTTTTTAGCCTGTTTAGCATTTTTGGTGCCCGTGGTGGATTTTGGCCCCCGAGGTGACTTTTGGTTTTTGGTTTCCAATGATCATTGGTGCATCCTCATGCATGGAAAACCATAATGCCCCAAGCGGATTTTCGTTTTGAGGTCCTTGGTGCCTCCGTGGTGCCCCGTGACTCACTTTTTTTAGCCCGTTTAGCATTTTTGGTGCCCGTGGTGGATTTTGGCCCCCGGGGTGACTTTTGGTTTTTGGTTTCCAATGATCATTGGTGCATCCTCATGCATGGAAAACCATAATCCCCAAGCGGATTTTCGTTTTGAGGTCCTTGGTGCCTCCGTGGTGCCCCGTGACTCACTTTTTTTAGCCCGTTTAGCATTTTTGGTGCCCGTGGTGGATTTTGGCCCCCGGGGTGACTTTTGGTTTTTGGTTTCCAATGATCATTGGTGCATCCTCATGCATGGAAAACCATAATCCCCCAAGCGGATTTTCGTTTTGAGGTCCTTGGTGCCTCCGTGGTGCCCCGTGACTCACTTTTTTTAGCCCGTTTAGCATTTTTGGTGCCCGTGGTGGATTTTGGCCCCCGGGGTGACTTTTGGTTTTTGGTTTCCAATGATCATTGGTGCATCCTCATGCATGGAAAACCATAATGCCCCAAGCGGATTTTCGTTTTGAGGTCCTTGGTGCCTCCGTGGTGCCCCGTGACTCACTCTTTTTAGCCCGTTTAGCATTTTTGGTGCCCGTGGTGGATTTTGGCCCCCGGGGTGACTTTTGGTTTTTGGTTTCCAATGATCATTGGTGCATCCTCATGCATGGAAAACCATAATGCCCCAAGCGGATTTTCGTTTTGAGGTCCTTGGTGCCTCCGTGGTGCCCCGTGACTCACTTTTTTTAGCCCGTTTAGCATTTTTGGTGCCCGTGGTGGATTTTGGCCCCCGGGGTGACTTTTGGTTTTTCGTTTCCAATGATCATTGGTGCATCCTCATGCATGGAAAACCATAATCCCCCAAGCGGATTTTCGTTTTGAGGTCCTTGGTGCCTCCGTGGTGCCCCGTGACTCACTTTTTTTAGCCTGTTTAGCATTTTTGGTGCCCGTGGTGGATTTTGGCCCCCGGGGTGACTTTTGGTTTTTGGTTTCCAATGATCATTGGTGCATCCTCATGCATGGAAAACCATAATGCCCCAAGCGGATTTTCGTTTTGAGGTCCTTGGTGCCTCCGTGGTGCCCCGTGACTCACTTTTTTTAGCCCGTTTAGCATTTTTGGTGCCCGTGGTGGATTTTGGCCCCCGGGGTGACTTTTGGTTTTTGGTTTCCAATGATCATTGGTGCATCCTCATGCATGGAAAACCATAATGCCCCAAGCGGATTTTCGTTTTGAGGTCCTTGGTGCCTCCGTGGTGCCCCGTGACTCACTCTTTTTAGCCCGTTTAGCATTTTTGGTGCCCGTGGTGGATTTTGGCCCCCGGGGTGACTTTTGGTTTTTGGTTTCCAATGATCATTTGTGCATCCTCATGCATGGAAAACCATAATCCCCCAAGCGGATTTTCGTTTTGAGGTCCTTGGTGCCTCCGTGGTGCCCCGTGACTCACTTTTTTTAGCCCGTTTAGCATTTTTGGTGCCCGTGGTGGATTTTGGCCCCCGGGGTGACTTTTGGTTTTTGGTTTCCAATGATCATTGGTGCATCCTCATGCATGGAAAACCATAATGCCCCAAGCGGATTTTCGTTTTGAGGTTCTTGGTGCCTCTGTGGTGCCCCGTGACTCACTTTTTTTAGCCCGTTTAGCATTTTTGGTGCCCGTGGTGGATTTTGGCCCCCGGGGTGACTTTTGGTTTTTGGTTTCCAATGATCATTTGTGCATCCTCATGCATGGAAAACCATAATCCCCCAAGCGGATTTTCGTTTTGAGGTCCTTGGTGCCTCCGTGGTGCCCCGTGACTCACTTTTTTTAGCCCGTTTAGCTTTTTTGGTGCCCGTGGTGGATTTTGGCCCCCGGGGTGACTTTTGGTTTTTGGTTTCCAATGATCATTGGTGCATCCTCATGCATGGAAAACCATAATGCCCCAAGCGGATTTTCGTTTTGAGGTCCTTGGTGCCTCCGTGGTGCCCCGTGACTCACTTTTTTTAGCCCGTTTAGCATTTTTGGTGCCCGTGGTGGATTTTGGCCCCCGGGGTGACTTTTGGTTTTTGGTTTCCAATGATCATTGGTGCATCCTCATGCATGGAAAACCATAATCCCCCAAGCGGATTTTCGTTTTGAGGTCCTTGGTGCCTCCGTGGTGCCCCGTGACTCACTTTTTTTAGCCCGTTTAGCATTTTTGGTGCCCGTGGTGGATTTTGGCCCCCGGGGTGACTTTTGGTTTTTGGTTTCCAATGATCATTGGTGCATCCTCATGCATGGAAAACCATAATCCCCCAAGCGGATTTTCGTTTTGAGGTCCTTGGTGCCTCCGTGGTGCCCCGTGACTCACTTTTTTTAGCCCGTTTAGCATTTTTGGTGCCCGTGGTGGATTTTGGCCCCCGGGGTGACTTTTGGTTTTTGGTTTCCAATGATCATTGGTGCATCCTCATGCATGGAAAACCATAATGCCCCAAGCGGATTTTCGTTTTGAGGTCCTTGGTGCCTCCGTGGTGCCCCGTGACTCACTCTTTTTAGCCCGTTTAGCATTTTTGGTGCCCGTGGTGGATTTTGGCCCCCGGGGGTGACTTTTGGTTTTTGGTTTCCAATGATCATTGGTGCATCCTCATGCATGGAAAACCATAATCCCCCAAGCGGATTTTCGTTTTGAGGTCCTTGGTGCCTCCGTGGTGCCCCGTGACTCACTTTTTTTAGCCCGTTTAGCATTTTTGGTGCCCGTGGTGGATTTTGGCCCCCGGGGTGACTTTTGGTTTTTGGTTTCCAATGATCATTTGGGCATCCTCATGCATGGAAAACCATAATCCCCCAAGCGGATTTTCGTTTTGAGGTCCTTGGTGCCTCCGTGGTGCCCCGTGACTCACTTTTTTTAGCCCGTTTAGCATTTTTGGTGCCCGTGGTGGATTTTGGCCCCCGGGGTGACTTTTGGTTTTTGGTTTCCAATGATCATTTGTGCATCCTCATGCATGGAAAACCATAATCCCCCAAGCGGATTTTTGTTTTGAGGTCCTTGGTGCCTCCGTGGTGCCCCGTGACTCACTTTTTTTAGCCCGTTTAGCATTTTTGGTGCCCGTGGTGGATTTTGGCCCCCGGGGTGACTTTTGGTTTTTGGTTTCCAATGATCATTGGTGCATCCTCATGCATGGAAAACCATAATCCCCCAAGCGGATTTTCGTTTTGAGGTCCTTGGTGCCTCCGTGGTGCCCCGTGACTCACTTTTTTTAGCCCGTTTAGCATTTTTGGTGCCCGTGGTGGATTTTGGCCCCCGGGGTGACTTTTGGTTTTTGGTTTCCAATGATCATTGGTGCATCCTCATGCATGGAAAACCATAATGCCCCAAGCGGATTTTCGTTTTGAGGTCCTTGGTGCCTCCGTGGTGCCCCGTGACTCACTCTTTTTAGCCCGTTTAGCATTTTTGGTGCCCGTGGTGGATTTTGGCCCCCGGGGTGACTTTTGGTTTTTGGTTTCCAATGATCATTTGTGCATCCTCATGCATGGAAAACCATAATCCCCCAAGCGGATTTTCGTTTTGAGGTCCTTGGTGCCTCCGTGGTGCCCCGTGACTCACTTTTTTTAGCCCGTTTAGCATTTTTGGTGCCCGTGGTGGATTTTGGCCCCCGGGGTGACTTTTGGTTTTTGGTTTCCAATGATCATTGGTGCATCCTCATGCATGGAAAACCATAATGCCCCAAGCGGATTTTCGTTTTGAGGTTCTTGGTGCCTCTGTGGTGCCCCGTGACTCACTTTTTTTAGCCCGTTTAGCATTTTTGGTGCCCGTGGTGGATTTTGGCCCCCGGGGTGACTTTTGGTTTTTGGTTTCCAATGATCATTTGTGCATCCTCATGCATGGAAAACCATAATCCCCCAAGCGGATTTTCGTTTTGAGGTCCTTGGTGCCTCCGTGGTGCCCCGTGACTCACTTTTTTTAGCCCGTTTAGCTTTTTTGGTGCCCGTGGTGGATTTTGGCCCCCGGGGTGACTTTTGGTTTTTGGTTTCCAATGATCATTGGTGCATCCTCATGCATGGAAAACCATAATGCCCCAAGCGGATTTTCGTTTTGAGGTCCTTGGTGCCTCCGTGGTGCCCCGTGACTCACTTTTTTTAGCCCGTTTAGCATTTTTGGTGCCCGTGGTGGATTTTGGCCGCCGGGGTGACTTTTGGTTTTTCGTTTCCAATGATCATTGGTGCATCCTCATGCATGGAAAACCATAATCCCCCAAGCGGATTTTCGTTTTGAGGTCCTTGGTGCCTCCGTGGTGCCCCGTGACTCACTTTTTTTAGCCCGTTTAGCATTTTTGGTGCCCGTGGTCGATTTTGGCCCCCGGGGTGACTTTTGGTTTTTGGTTTCCAATGATCATTTGTGCATCCTCATGCATGGAAAACCATAATCCCCCAAGCGGATTTTCGTTTTGAGGTCCTTGGTGCCTCCGTGGTGCCCCGTGACTCACTTTTTTTAGCCCGTTTAACATTTTTGGTGCCCGTGGTGGATTTTGGCCCCCGGGGTGACTTTTGGTTTTTGGTTTCCAATGATCATTGGTGCATCCTCATGCATGGAAAACCATAATGCCCCAAGCGGATTTTCGTTTTGAGGTCCTTGGTGCCTCCGTGGTGCCCCGTGACTCACTTTTTTTATCCCGTTTAGCATTTTTGGTGCCCGTGGTGGATTTTGGCCCCCGGGGTGACTTTTGGTTTTTCGTTTCCAATGATCATTGGTGCATCCTCATGCATGGAAAACCATAATCCCCCAAGCGGATTTTCGTTTTGAGGTCCTTGGTGCCTCCGTGGTGCCCCGTGACTCACTTTTTTTAGCCCGTTTAGCATTTTTGGTGCCCGTGGTGGATTTTGGCCCCCGGGGTGACTTTTGGTTTTTGGTTTCCAATGATCATGGGTGCATCCTCATGCATGGAAAACCATAATGCCCCAAGCGGATTTTCCTTTTGAGGTCCTTGGTGCCTCCGTGGTGCCCCGTGACTCACTTTTTTTAGCCGGTTTAGCATTTTTGGTGCCCGTGGTGGATTTTGGCCCCCGGGGTGACTTTTGGTTTTTGGTTTCCAATGATCATTGGTGCATCCTCATGCATGGAAAACCATAATCCCCCAAGCGGATTTTCGTTTTGAGGTCCTTGGTGCCTCCGTGGTGCCCCGTGACTCACTTTTTTTAGCCCGTTTAGCATTTTTGGTGCCCGTGGTGGATTTTGGCCCCCGGGGTGACTTTTGGTTTTTGGTTTCCAATGATCATTGGTGCATCCTCATGCATGGAAAACCATAATCCCCCAAGCGGATTTTCGTTTTGAGGTCCTTGGTGCCTCCGTGGTGCCCCGTGACTCACTTTTTTTAGCCCGTTTAGCATTTTTGGTGCCCGTGGTGGATTTTGGCCCCCGGGGTGACTTTTGGTTTTTGGTTTCCAATGATCATTGGTGCATCCTCATGCATGGAAAACCATAATGCCCCAAGCGGATTTTCGTTTTGAGGTCCTTGGTGCCTCCGTGGTGCCCCGTGACTCACTCTTTTTAGCCGTTTTAGCATTTTTGGTGCCCGTGGTGGATTTTGGCCCCCGGGGTGACTTTTGGTTTTTGGTTTCCAATGATCATTGGTGCATCCTCATGCATGGAAAACCATAATCCCCCAAGCGGATTTTCATTTTGAGGTCCTTGGTGCCTCCGTGGTGCCCCGTGACTCACTTTTTTTAGCCCGTTTAGCATTTTTGGTGCCCGTGGTGGATTTTGGCCCCCGGGGTGACTTTTGGTTTTTGGTTTCCAATGATCATTTGTGCATCCTCATGCATGGAAAACCATAATCCCCCAAGCGGATTTTCGTTTTGAGGTCCTTGGTGCCTCCGTGGTGCCCCGTGACTCACTTTTTTTAGCCCGTTTAGCTTTTTTGGTGCCCGTGGTGGATTTTGGCCCCCGGGGTGACTTTTGGTTTTTGGTTTCCAATGATCATTGGTGCATCCTCATGCATGGAAAACCATAATGCCCCAAGCGGATTTTCGTTTTGAGGTCCTTGGTGCCTCCGTGGTGCCCCGTGACTCACTTTTTTTAGCCCGTTTAGCATTTTTGGTGCCCGTGGTGGATTTTGGCCGCCGGGGTGACTTTTGGTTTTTCGTTTCCAATGATCATTGGTGCATCCTCATGCATGGAAAACCATAATCCCCCAAGCGGATTTTCGTTTTGAGGTCCTTGGTGCCTCCGTGGTGCCCCGTGACTCACTTTTTTTAGCCCGTTTAGCATTTTTGGTGCCCGTGGTCGATTTTGGCCCCCGGGGTGACTTTTGGTTTTTGGTTTCCAATGATCATTTGTGCATCCTCATGCATGGAAAACCATAATGCCCCAAGCGGATTTTCCTTTTGAGGTCCTTGGTGCCTCCGTGGTGCCCCGTGACTCACTTTTTTTAGCCCGTTTAGCATTTTTGGTGCCCGTGGTGGATTTTGGCCCACGGGGTGACTTTTGGTTTTTGGTTTCCAATGATCATTGGTGCATCCTCATGCATGGAAAACCATAATCCCCCAAGCGGATTTTCGTTTTGAGGTCCTTGGTGCCTCCGTGGTGCCCCGTGACTCACTTTTTTTATCCCGTTTAGCATTTTTGCTGCCCGTGGTGGATTTTGGCCCCCGGGGTGACTTTTGGTTTTTGGTTTCCAATGATCAATGGTGCATCCTCATGCATGGAAAACCATAATCCCCCAAGAGGATTTTCGTTTTGAGGTCCTTGGTGCCTCCGTGGTGTCCCGTGACTCACCTTTTTTAGCCCGTTTAGCATTTTTGGTGCCCGTGGTGGAATTTGACCCCGGGGTGACTTTTGGTTTTTGGTTTCCAATGATCATTGGTGCATCCTCATGCATGGAAAACCATAATGCCCAAAGCGGATTTTCGTTTTGAGGTCCTTGGTGCCTCCGTGGTGCCCCGTGACTCACTTTTTTTAGCCCGTTTAGCATTTTTGGTGCCCGTGGTGGATTTTGGCCCCCGGGGTGACTTTTGGTTTTTGGTTTCCAATGATCATTTGTGCATCCTCATGCATGGAAAACCATAATCCCCCAAGCGGATTTTCGTTTTGAGGTCCTTGGTGCCTCCGTGGTGCCCCGTGACTCACTTTTTTTAGCCCGTTTAGCATTTTTGGTGCCCGTGGTGGATTTTGGCCCCCGGGGTGACTTTTGGTTTTTGGTTTCCAATGATCATTGGTGCATCCTCATGCATGGAAAACCATAATGCCCCAAGCGGATTTTCGTTTTGAGGTCCTTGGTGCCTCCGTGGTGCCCCGTGACTCACTTTTTTTAGCCCGTTTAGCATTTTTGGTGCCCGTGGTGGATTTTGGCCCCCGGGGTGACTTTTGGTTTTTGGTTTCCAATGATCATTGGTGCATCCTCATGCATGGAAAACCATAATCCCCCAAGAGGATTTTCGTTTTGAGGTCCTTGGTGCCTCCGTGGTGCCCCGTGACTCACTTTTTTTAGCCCGTTTAGCATTTTTGGTGCCCGTGGTGGATTTTGGCCCCCGGGGTGACTTTTGGTTTTTGGTTTCCAATGATCATTGGTGCATCCTCATGCATGGAAAACCATAATCCCCCAAGCGGATTTTCGTTTTGAGGTCCTTGGTGCCTCCGTGGTGCCCCGTGACTCACTTTTTTTATCCCGTTTATCATTTTTGGTGTCCGTGGTGGATTTTGGCCCCCGGGGTGATTTTTGGTTTTTCGTTTCCAATGATCATTGGTGCATCCTCATGCATGGAAAACCATAATGCCCCAAGCGGATTTTCGTTTTGAGGTCCTTGGTGCCTCCGTGGTGCCCCGTGACTCACTTTTTTTATCCCGTTTAGCATTTTTGGTGCCCGTGGTGGATTTTGGCCCCCGGGGTGACTTTTGGTTTTTCGTTTCCAATGATCATTGGTGCATCCTCATGCATGGAAAACCATAATCCCCCAAGCGGATTTTCGTTTTGAGGTCCTTGGTGCCTCCGTGGTGCCCCGTGACTCACTTTTTTTAGCCCGTTTAGCATTTTTGGTGCCCGTGGTGGATTTTGGCCCCCGGGGTG
The DNA here is from genome assembly GCA_026413185.1 of Pueraria montana var. lobata. Taxonomy (NCBI): domain Eukaryota; kingdom Viridiplantae; phylum Streptophyta; class Magnoliopsida; order Fabales; family Fabaceae; genus Pueraria; species Pueraria montana. The sequence goes on along the minus strand of CM048646.1, from coordinate 78,549,409 downwards.
ACTTTTGGTTTTTGGTTTCCAGTGATCATGGGTGCATCCTCATGCATGGAAAACCATAATGCCCCAAGCGGATTTTCCTTTTGAGGTCCTTGGTGCCTCCGTGGTGCCCCGTGACTCACTTTTTTTAGCCCGTTTAGCATTTTTGGTTCCCGTGGTGGATTTTGGCCCCCGGGGTGACTTTTGGTTTTTGGTTTCCAATGATCATTGGTGCATCCTCATGCATGGAAAACCATAATCCCCCAAGCGGATTTTCGTTTTGAGGTCCTTGGTGCCTCCGTGGTGCCCCGTGACTCACTTTTTTTAGCCCGTTTAGCATTTTTGGTGCCCGTGGTCGATTTTGGCCCCCGGGGTGACTTTTGGTTTTTGGTTTCCAATGATCATTTGTGCATCCTCATGCATGGAAAACCATAATCCCCCAAGCGGATTTTCGTTTTGAGGTCCTTGGTGCCTCCGTGGTGCCCCGTGACTCACTTTTTTTAGCCCGTTTAACATTTTTGGTGCCCGTGGTGGATTTTGGCCCCCGGGGTGACTTTTGGTTTTTGGTTTCCAATGATCATGGGTGCATCCTCATGCATGGAAAACCATAATGCCCCAAGCGGATTTTCCTTTTGAGGTCCTTGGTGCCTCCGTGGTGCCCCGTGACTCACTTTTTTTAGCCCGTTTAGCATTTTTGGTGCCCGTGGTGGATTTTGGCCCCCGGGGTGACTTTTGGTTTTTGGTTTCCAATGATCATTGGTGCATCCTCATGCATGTAAAACCATAATCCCCCAAGCGGATTTTCGTTTTGAGGTCCTTGGTGCCTCCGTGGTGCCCCGTGACTCACTTTTTTTATCCCGTATAGCATTTTTGGTGCCCGTGGTGGATTTTGGCCCCCGGGGTGACTTTTGGTTTTTCGTTTCCAATGATCATTGGTGCATCCTCATGCATGGAAAACCATAATGCCCCAAGCGGATTTTCGTTTTGAGGTCCTTGGTGCCTCCGTGGTGCCCCGTGACTCACTTTTTTTAGCCCGTTTAGCATTTTTGGTGCCCGTGGTGGATTTTGGCCCCCGGGGTGACTTTTGGTTTTTGGTTTCCAATGATCATTGGTGCATCCTCATGCATGGAAAACCATAATCCCCCAAGCGGATTTTCGTTTTGAGGTCCTTGGTGCCTCCGTGGTGCCCCGTGACTCACTTTTTTTAGCCCGTTTAGCATTTTTGGTGCCCGTGGTGGATTTTGGCCCCCGGGGTGACTTTTGGTTTTTGGTTTCCAATGATCATTGGTGCATCCTCATGCATGGAAAACCATAATGCCCCAAGCGGATTTTCGTTTTGAGGTCCTTGGTGCCTCCGTGGTGCCCCGTGACTCACTCTTTTTAGCCCGTTTAGCATTTTTGGTGCCCGTGGTGGATTTTGGCCCCCGGGGTGACTTTTGGTTTTTGGTTTCCAATGATCATTGGTGCATCCTCATGCATGGAAAACCATAATCCCCCAAGCGGATTTTCATTTTGAGGTCCTTGGTGCCTCCGTGGTGCCCCGTGACTCACTTTTTTTAGCCCGTTTAGCATTTTTGGTGCCCGTGGTGGATTTTGGCCCCCGGGGTGACTTTTGGTTTTTGGTTTCCAATGATCATTTGTGCATCCTCATGCATGGAAAACCATAATCCCCCAAGCGGATTTTTGTTTTGAGGTCCTTGGTGCCTCCGTGGTGCCCCGTGACTCACTTTTTTTAGCCCGTTTAGCATTTTTGGTGCCCGTGGTGGATTTTGGCCCCCGGGGTGACTTTTGGTTTTTGGTTTCCAATGATCATTGGTGCATCCTCATGCATGGAAAACCATAATCCCCCAAGCGGATTTTCGTTTTGAGGTCCTTGGTGCCTCCGTGGTGCCCCGTGACTCACTTTTTTTAGCCCGTTTAGCATTTTTGGTGCCCGTGGTGGATTTTGGCCCCCGGGGTGACTTTTGGTTTTTGGTTTCCAATGATCATGGGTGCATCCTCATGCATGGAAAACCATAATGCCCCAAGCGGATTTTCCTTTTGAGGTCCTTGGTGCCTCCGTGGTGCCCCGTGACTCACTTTTTTTAGCCCGTTTAGCATTTTTGGTGCCCGTGGTGGATTTTGGCCCACGGGGTGACTTTTGGTTTTTGGTTTCCAATGATCATTGGTGCATCCTCATGCATGGAAAACCATAATCCCCCAAGCGGATTTTCGTTTTGAGGTCCTTGGTGCCTCCGTGGTGCCCCGTGACTCACTTTTTTTATCCCGTTTAGCATTTTTGCTGCCCGTGGTGGATTTTGGCCCCCGGGGTGACTTTTGGTTTTTCGTTTCCAATGATCATTGGTGCATCCTCATGCATGGAAAACCATAATGCCCCAAGCGGATTTTCGTTTTGAGGTCCTTGGTGCCTCCGTGGTGCCCCGTGACTCACTTTTTTTATCCCGTTTAGCATTTTTGGTGCCCGTGGTGGATTTTGTTCCCCGGGGTGACTTTTGGTTTTTGGTTTCCAATGATCAATGGTGCATCCTCATGCATGGAAAACCATAATCCCCCAAGAGGATTTTCGTTTTGAGGTCCTTGGTGCCTCCGTGGTGTCCCGTGACTCACCTTTTTTAGCCCGTTTAGCATTTTTGGTGCCCGTGGTGGAATTTGACCCCGGGGTGACTTTTGGTTTTTGGTTTCCAATGATCATTGGTGCATCCTCATGCATGGAAAACCATAATGCCCAAAGCGGATTTTCGTTTTGAGGTCCTTGGTGCCTCCGTGGTGCCCCGTGACTCACTTTTTTTAGCCCGTTTAGCATTTTTGGTGCCCGTGGTGGATTTTGGCCCCCGGGGTGACTTTTGGTTTTTGGTTTCCAATGATCATTTGTGCATCCTCATGCATGGAAAACCATAATCCCCCAAGCGGATTTTCGTTTTGAGGTCCTTGGTGCCTCCGTGGTGCCCCGTGACTCACTTTTTTTAGCCCGTTTAGCATTTTTGGTGCCCGTGGTGGATTTTGGCCCCCGGGGTGACTTTTGGTTTTTGGTTTCCAATGATCATTGGTGCATCCTCATGCATGGAAAACCATAATGCCCCAAGCGGATTTTCGTTTTGAGGTCCTTGGTGCCTCCGTGGTGCCCCGTGACTCACTTTTTTTAGCCCGTTTAGCATTTTTGGTGCCCGTGGTGGATTTTGGCCCCCGGGGTGACTTTTGGTTTTTGGTTTCCAATGATCATTGGTGCATCCTCATGCATGGAAAACCATAATCCCCCAAGAGGATTTTCGTTTTGAGGTCCTTGGTGCCTCCGTGGTGCCCCGTGACTCACTTTTTTTAGCCCGTTTAGCATTTTTGGTGCCCGTGGTGGATTTTGGCCCCCGGGGTGACTTTTGGTTTTTGGTTTCCAATGATCATTGGTGCATCCTCATGCATGGAAAACCATAATCCCCCAAGCGGATTTTCGTTTTGAGGTCCTTGGTGCCTCCGTGGTGCCCCGTGACTCACTTTTTTTATCCCGTTTATCATTTTTGGTGTCCGTGGTGGATTTTGGCCCCCGGGGTGATTTTTGGTTTTTCGTTTCCAACGATCATTGGTGCATCCTCATGCATGGAAAACCATAATGCCCCAAGCGGATTTTCGTTTTGAGGTCCTTGGTGCCTCCGTGGTGCCCCGTGACTCACTTTTTTTATCCCGTTTAGCATTTTTGGTGCCCGTGGTGGATTTTGGCCCCCGGGGTGACTTTTGGTTTTTCGTTTCCAATGATCATTGGTGCATCCTCATGCATGGAAAACCATAATCCCCCAAGCGGATTTTCGTTTTGAGGTCCTTGGTGCCTCCGTGGTGCCCCGTGACTCACTTTTTTTAGCCCGTTTAGCATTTTTGGTGCCCGTGGTGGATTTTGGCCCCCGGGGTGACTTTTGGTTTTTGGTTTCCAATGATCATGGGTGCATCCTCATGCATGGAAAACCATAATGCCCCTAGCGGATTTTCCTTTTGAGGTCCTTGGTGCCTCCGTGGTGCCCCGTGACTCACTTTTTTTAGCCCGTTTAGCATTTTTGGTGCCCGTGGTGGATTTTGGCCCCCGGGGTGACTTTTGGTTTTTGGTTTCCAATGATCATTGGTGCATCCTCATGCATGGAAAACCATAATCCCCCAAGCGGATTTTCGTTTTGAGGTCCTTGGTGCCTCCGTGGTGCCCCGTGACTCACTTTTTTTAGCCCGTTTAGCATTTTTGGTGCCCGTGGTCGATTTTGGCCCCCGGGGTGACTTTTGGTTTTTGGTTTCCAATGATCATTTGTGCATCCTCATGCATGGAAAACCATAATCCCCCAAGCGGATTTTCGTTTTGAGGTCCTTGGTGCCTCCGTGGTGCCCCGTGACTCACTTTTTTTAGCCCGTTTAACATTTTTGGTGCCCGTGGTGGATTTTGGCCCCCGGGGTGACTTTTGGTTTTTGGTTTCCAATGATCATTGGTGCATCCTCATGCATGGAAAACCATAATGCCCCAAGCGGATTTTCGTTTTGAGGTCCTTGGTGCCTCCGTGGTGCCCCGTGACTCACTTTTTTTAGCCCGTTTAGCATTTTTGGTGCCCGTGGTGGATTTTGGCCCCCGGGGTGACTTTTGGTTTTTGGTTTCCAATGATCATTGGTGCATCCTCATGCATGGAAAACCATAATCCCCCAAGCGGATTTTCGTTTTGAGGTCCTTGGTGCCTCCGTGGTGCCCCGTGACTCACTTTTTTTATCCCGTTTATCATTTTTGGTGTCCGTGGCGGATTTTGGCCCCCGGGGTGATTTTTGGTTTTTCGTTTCCAATGATCATTGGTGCATCCTCATGCGTGGAAAACCATAATGCCCCAAGCGGATTTTCGTTTTGAGGTCCTTGGTGCCTCCGTGGTGCCCCGTGACTCACTTTTTTTATCCCGTTTAGCATTTTTGGTGCCCGTGGTGGATTTTGGCCCCCGGGGTGACTTTTGGTTTTTCGTTTCCAATGATCATTGGTGCATCCTCATGCATGGAAAACCATAATCCCCCAAGCGGATTTTCGTTTTGAGGTCCTTGGTGCCTCCGTGGTGCCCCGTGACTCACTTTTTTTAGCCCGTTTAGCATTTTTGGTGCCCGTGGTGGATTTTGGCCCCCGGGGTGACTTTTGGTTTTTGGTTTCCAATGATCATGGGTGCATCCTCATGCATGGAAAACCATAATGCCCCTAGCGGATTTTCCTTTTGAGGTCCTTGGTGCCTCCGTGGTGCCCCGTGACTCACTTTTTTTAGCCCGTTTAGCATTTTTGGTGCCCGTGGTGGATTTTGGCCCCCGGGGTGACTTTTGGTTTTTGGTTTCCAATGATCATTGGTGCATCCTCATGCATGGAAAACCATAATCCCCCAAGCGGATTTTCGTTTTGAGGTCCTTGGTGCCTCCGTGGTGCCCCGTGACTCACTTTTTTTAGCCCGTTTAGCATTTTTGGTGCCCGTGGTCGATTTTGGCCCCCGGGGTGACTTTTGGTTTTTGGTTTCCAATGATCATTTGTGCATCCTCATGCATGGAAAACCATAATCCCCCAAGCGGATTTTCGTTTTGAGGTCCTTGGTGCCTCCGTGGTGCCCCGTGACTCACTTTTTTTAGCCCGTTTAACATTTTTGGTGCCCGTGGTGGATTTTGGCCCCCGGGGTGACTTTTGGTTTTTGGTTTCCAATGATCATTGGTGCATCCTCATGCATGGAAAACCATAATGCCCCAAGCGGATTTTCGTTTTGAGGTCCTTGGTGCCTCCGTGGTGCCCCGTGACTCACTTTTTTTATCCCGTTTAGCATTTTTGGTGCCCGTGGTGGATTTTGGCCCCCGGGGTGACTTTTGGTTTTTCGTTTCCAATGATCATTGGTGCATCCTCATGCATGGAAAACCATAATCCCCCAAGCGGATTTTCGTTTTGAGGTCCTTGGTGTGTCCGTGGTGCCCCGTGACTCACTTTTTTTAGCCCGTTTAGCATTTTTGGTGCCCGTGGTAGATTTTGGCCCCCGGGGTGACTTTTGGTTTTTGGTTTCCAATGATCATGGGTGCATCCTCATGCATGGAAAACCATAATGCCCCAAGCGGATTTTCCTTTTGAGGTCCTTGGTGCCTCCGTGGTGCCCCGTGACTCACTTTTTTTAGCCCGTTTAGCATTTTTGGTGCCCGTGGTGGATTTTGGCCCCCGGGGTGACTTTTGGTTTTTGGTTTCCAATGATCATTGGTGCATCCTCATGCATGGAAAACCATAATCCCCCAAGCGGATTTTCGTTTTGAGGTCCTTGGTGCCTCCGTGGTGCCCCGTGACTCACTTTTTTTAGCCCGTTTAGCATTTTTGGTGCCCGTGGTCGATTTTGGCCCCCGGGGTGACTTTTGGTTTTTGGTTTCCAATGATCATTTGTGCATCCTCATGCATGGAAAACCATAATCCCCCAAGCGGATTTTCGTTTTGAGGTCCTTGGTGCCTCCGTGGTGCCCCGTGACTCACTTTTTTTAGCCCGTTTAACATTTTTGGTGCCCGTGGTGGATTTTGGCCCCCGGGGTGACTTTTGGTTTTTGGTTTCCAATGATCATTGGTGCATCCTCATGCATGGAAAACCATAATGCCCCAAGCGGATTTTCGTTTTGAGGTCCTTGGTGCCTCCGTGGTGCCCCGTGACTCACTTTTTTTATCCCGTTTAGCATTTTTGGTGCCCGTGGTGGATTTTGGCCCCCGGGGTGACTTTTGGTTTTTCGTTTCCAATGATCATTGGTGCATCCTCATGCATGGAAAACCATAATCCCCCAAGCGGATTTTCGTTTTGAGGTCCTTGGTGTGTCCGTGGTGCCCCGTGACTCACTTTTTTTAGCCCGTTTAGCATTTTTGGTGCCCGTGGTAGATTTTGGCCCCCGGGGTGACTTTTGGTTTTTGGTTTCCAATGATCATGGGTGCATCCTCATGCATGGAAAACCATAATGCCCCAAGCGGATTTTCCTTTTGAGGTCCTTGGTGCCTCCGTGGTGCCCCGTGACTCACTTTTTTTAGCCCGTTTAGCATTTTTGGTGCCCGTGGTGGATTTTGGCCCCCGGGGTGACTTTTGGTTTTTGGTTTCCAATGATCATTGGTGCATCCTCATGCATGTAAAACCATAATTCCCCAAGCGGATTTTCGTTTTGAGGTCCTTGGTGCCTCCGTGGTGCCCCGTGACTCACTTTTTTTATCCCGTATAGCATTTTTGGTGCCCGTGGTGGATTTTGGCCCCCGGGGTGACTTTTGGTTTTTCGTTTCCAATGATCATTGGTGCATCCTCATGCATGGAAAACCATAATGCCCCAAGCGGATTTTCGTTTTGAGGTCCTTGGTGCCTCCGTGGTGCCCCGTGACTCACTTTTTTTAGCCCGTTTAGCATTTTTGGTGCCCGTGGTGGATTTTGGCCCCCGGGGTGACTTTTGGTTTTTCCTTTCCAATGATCATTGGTGCATCCTCATGCATGGAAAACCATAATCCCCCAAGCGGATTTTCGTTTTGAGGTCCTTGGTGCCTCCGTGGTGCCCCGTGACTCACTTTTTTTAGCCCGTTTAGCATTTTTGGTGCCCGTGGTGGATTTTGGCCCCCGGGGTGACTTTTGGTTTTTGGTTTCCAATGATCATGGGTGCATCCTCATGCATGGAAAACCATAATGCCCCAAGCGGATTTTCCTTTTGAGGTCCTTGGTGCCTCCGTGGTGCCCCGTGACTCACTTTTTTTAGCCCGTTTAGCATTTTTGGTGCCCGTGGTGGATTTTGGCCCACGGGGTGACTTTTGGTTTTTGGTTTCCAATGATCATTGGTGCATCCTCATGCATGGAAAACCATAATCCCCCAAGCGGATTTTCGTTTTGAGGTCCTTGGTGCCTCCGTGGTGCCCCGTGACTCACTTTTTTTATCCCGTTTAGCATTTTTGCTGCCCGTGGTGGATTTTGGCCCACGGGGTGACTTTTGGTTTTTCGTTTCCAATGATCATTGGTGCATCCTCATGCATGGAAAACCATAATGCCCCAAGCGGATTTTCGTTTTGAGGTCCTTGGTGCCTCCGTGGTGCCCCGTGACTCACTTTTTTTAGCCCGTTTAGCATTTTTGGTGCCCGTGGTGGATTTTGGCCCCCGGGGTGACTTTTGGTTTTTGGTTTCCAATGATCATGGGTGCATCCTCATGCATGGAAAACCATAATGCCCCAAGCGGATTTTCCTTTTGAGGTCCTTGGTGCCTCCGTGGTGCCCCGTGACTCACTTTTTTTATCCCGTATAGCATTTTTGGTGCCCGTGGTGGATTTTGGCCCCCGGGGTGACTTTTGGTTTTTCGTTTCCAATGATCATTGGTGCATCCTCATGCATGGAAAACCATAATGCCCCAAGCGGATTTTCGTTTTGAGGTCCTTGGTGCCTCCGTGGTGCCCCGTGACTCACTTTTTTTAGCCCGTTTAGCATTTTTGGTGCCCGTGGTGGATTTTGGCCCCCGGGGTGACTTTTGGTTTTTCCTTTCCAATGATCATTGGTGCATCCTCATGCATGGAAAACCATAATCCCCCAAGCGGATTTTCGTTTTGAGGTCCTTGGTGCCTCCGTGGTGCCCCGTGACTCACTTTTTTTAGCCCGTTTAGCATTTTTGGTGCCCGTGGTGGATTTTGGCCCCCGGGGTGACTTTTGGTTTTTGGTTTCCAATGATCATGGGTGCATCCTCATGCATGGAAAACCATAATGCCCCAAGCGGATTTTCCTTTTGAGGTCCTTGGTGCCTCCGTGGTGCCCCGTGACTCACTTTTTTTAGCCCGTTTAGCATTTTTGGTGCCCGTGGTGGATTTTGGCCCACGGGGTGACTTTTGGTTTTTGGTTTCCAATGATCATTGGTGCATCCTCATGCATGGAAAACCATAATCCCCCAAGCGGATTTTCGTTTTGAGGTCCTTGGTGCCTCCGTGGTGCCCCGTGACTCACTTTTTTTATCCCGTTTAGCATTTTTGCTGCCCGTGGTGGATTTTGGCCCCCGGGGTGACTTTTGGTTTTTCGTTTCCAATGATCATTGGTGCATCCTCATGCATGGAAAACCATAATGCCCCAAGCGGATTTTCGTTTTGAGGTCCTTGGTGCCTCCGTGGTGCCCCGTGACTCACTTTTTTTATCCCGTTTAGCATTTTTGGTGCCCGTGGTGGATTTTGGCCCCCGGGGTGACTTTTGGTTTTTCGTTTCCAATGATCATTGGTGCATCCTCATGCATGGAAAACCATAATCCCCCAAGCGGATTTTCGTTTTGAGGTCCTTGGTGCCTCCGTGGTGCCCCGTGACTCACTTTTTTTAGCCCGTTTAGCATTTTTGGTGCCCGTGGTGGATTTTGGCCCCCGGGGTGACTTTTGGTTTTTGGTTTCCAATGATCATGGGTGCATCCTCATGCATGGAAAATCATAATGCCCCAAGCGGATTTTCCTTTTGAGGTCCTTGGTGCCTCCGTGGTGCCCCGTGACTCACTTTTTTTAGCCCGTTTAGCATTTTTGGTGCCCGTGGTGGATTTTGGCCCCCGGGGTGACTTTTGGTTTTTGGTTTCCAATGATCATTGGTGCATCCTCATGCATGGAAAACCATAATCCCCCAAGCGGATTTTCGTTTTGAGGTCCTTGGTGCCTCCGTGGTGCCCCGTGACTCACTTTTTTTAGCCCGTTTAGCATTTTTGGTGCCCGTGGTGGATTTTGGCCCCCGGGGTGACTTTTGGTTTTTGGTTTCCAATGATCATGGGTGCATCCTCATGCATGGAAAATCATAATGCCCCAAGCGGATTTTCCTTTTGAGGTCCTTGGTGCCTCCGTGGTGCCCCGTGACTCACTTTTTTTAGCCCGTTTAGCATTTTTGGTGCCCGTGGTGGATTTTGGCCCCCGGGGT
>CM048646.1:77077055-77174555 GCA_026413185.1 Pueraria montana var. lobata | reverse complement strand
TTTTGTTTCCGTTAAGCCACCCACATTCTTATATGACATAGGGCAATGATGCATTTTTGTTTCTGTTAAGCCACCCCGCATTCTTATATGCCATAGGGCAATGATGCCTTTTTTTTTGGGTTGTGACCAAACCTTGACCCAGAGTAATTGCACACTTATACGCCATAGGCCATTTGATGCGTTTACCGGACGGGTCGCGATGAGGCCACGCTCCAAAGACCGCATTCTTATATGCCGTAGGGCAATGATGCGTTCTTGTTTCCGTTAAGCCACCCACATTCTGATATGCCATAGGGCAATGATACATTTTTTGTTTCTGTTAAGCCACCCGCATTCTCATATGCCATAGGGCAATGATGCGCTTTTGTTTTCGTTAAGCCACCCGCATTCTTATATGCCATAGGGCAATGATGCATTTTTGTTTCCGTTAAACTACCCCGCATTCTTATATGCCATAGGGCAAAGATGAATTTTTGTTTGGGTTGTGACAAAACCTCGACCCAGAGTAATTGCACACTTATACGCCATAGGCCATTTGATGCGTTTACCGGACGGGTCACGATAAGGCCACGCTCCAAAGACCGCATTCTAACATGCCATAGGGCAATGATGCATTGGGTTCCACATACAAACCACGCCACAAGGCTGGAAAAACCAACCAAGGTCAGTGAAGTTTTTGTGACATGTACCCCCCCCCCCCCCCCATATAATAGGCTTATGTGCCATTTTGGGTTTTGCCCAAGTAAGTTAACTTTTTTGTGAGCAGACATAAGGCCATATTTGGAGCTAGAGATGGAATTTTGATACAATTTTTTGTAGGAATCCTCATAATAATAATTAACTTTGGTTCCCAAACTTTCATAATTTTTTACCAAGGGAATATTTTTTTATTAATTTTTAAAAAGGCTAAAATAGGTAAATGCCCAAAAAATAAAAAATGGACTTAGATATCGAATTTTGTGCCCAAATTTTGCAGGAATCCTCACATTAATAATATATGTTAGTTCCCAACTTTTCACAACTTTTTACCAAGGGAATATTAGTTCGAAAATTTTTGGTGCCCCATGGTGCATTTTGGTGCCCGTGGTGGATTTTGGTGCCGGGGGTGACTTTTGGTTTTTGGTTTTCAATGATCATTAGTGCATTCTCATGCATGGAAAACCATAATTCCCGGAGTAGGCTTTTGTTTTGAGGTCCTTGGTACCTCCGTGGTGCATCGTGACTCACTTTTGGTGCCCCGCGGAGCAATTTTGGTGCCCGTGGTGGATTTTGGTCCCCGGGGTGACTTTCGATTTTTGGTTTCCAATGATCCTTGGTGCATCCTCATGCATGGAAAACCATAATGCCTAGAGAGGGTTTTCATTTTCAGGTCCTTGGTGCCTCTGTGGTGCCCCGTGACTCACTTTTGGTGCCCCGTGGAGCATTTTTGGTGCCCGTGGTGGATTTTGGTCCCCGGGGTGACTTTTGGTTTTTGGTTTCCAATGATCTTTGGTGCATCCTTATGCATGGAAAACCATAATGCCCAGAGCGGATTTTCATTTTGAGGTCCTTGGTGCCTCCGTGGTGCCCTGTGAGTCACTTTTGGTGCTCCGTGGAGCATTTTTGGTGCCCGTGGTGGACTTTTGTCCCCGGGGTGACTTTGGTTTTTGGTTTCCAATGATCCTTGGTGCATCCTCATGCATGGAAAACCATAATGCCTAGAGCGGTTTTCGTTTTGAGGTCCTTGGTGCCTCCACGGTGCCACGTGACTCACTTTTGGTGCCCCGTGGAGCATTTTTGGTGCCCGTGGTGGATTTTGGTCCCCGGGGTGACTTTTGGTTTTTGGTTTCCAATGATCATTGGTGCATCCTCATGCATGGAAAACCATAATGCCCAGAGAGGATTTTCGTTTTGAGGTCCTTGGTGCCTCCATGGTGCCCTGTGACTCACTTTTGCTGCCCCGAGCAGCATTTTTGGTGCCCGTGGTGGATTTTGGTCCCCAGGGTGACTTTTGGTTTTTGGTATCCAATAATCCTTGGTGCATCCTCATGCATGGAAAACCATAATGCCCGGAGCGAATTTTCGTTTTGAGGTCCTTAGTGCCTCCGTGGTGCCCTGTGACTCACTTTTGGTGCCCCGTGGAGCATTTTTGGTGCCAGTGGTGGATTTTGGTCCCCGGGGTGACTTTTGGTTTTTGGTTTCCAATTATCCTTGGTGCCTCCACATGCATGGAAAAGCATAATGCCGGGAGCGGGTTTCGTTTTGAGGTCCTTGTTGCCTCCGTGGTGCCCCGTGACTCACTTTTGGTGCCTCGTGGATCATTTTTGGTGCCCGTGGTGGATTTTGGTCCCTGGGGTGACTTTTGGTTTTTGGTTTCCAATGATCCTTGGTGCATCCTCATACATGGAAAACGATAATGCCCAAAGTGGATTTTCGTTTTGAGGTCCTTGGTGCCTCCGTGGTGCCCTGTGACTCACTTTTGGTGCCCCGTGGAGCATTTTTGGTGCCCGTGGTGGACTTTGGTCACCGGGGTGACTTTTGGTTTTTTGTTTCCAATGATCCTTGGGGCATCCTCATGCATGGAAAACCATAATGCCTGGAGCGGTTTTCGTTTTGAGGTCCTTGGTGCCTCCACGGTGCCCCGTGACTCACTTTTGGTGCACCGTGGAGCATTTTTGGTGCCCGTGGTGGATTTTGGTCCCCGGGGTGACTTTTGGTTTTTGGTTTCCAATGATCATTGGTGCATCCTCATGCATGGAAAATCATAATGCCCGGAGCGGATTTTCGTTTTGAGGTCCTTGGTGCCTCTGTGGTGCCTCGTGACTCACTTTTGGTGCCCCGTGGAGCATTTTTGCTGCCCGTGGTGGATTTTGGTCCCGGGGTGACTTTTTGTTTTTAGTTTCCAATGATCGGTGGTGCATCCTCATGCATGGAAAACCATAATGCCCAGAGCGGGTTTTTGTTTTGAGGTCCATGGTGCCTTCGTGGTGCCCCGTGACTCACTCTTGGTGCCCCGTGGAGCATTTTTGGTGCCCGTGGTGGATTTTGGTCCCCGGGGTCATGATTCCTTTCTTCATTTCCTCCTTGCTTTCTTGCTTGAAACATTGCTTTCTTGTTCAACAAGAAAGAAGTCAACTGAGCTTCTTAACTTATTCTTTCTTGGTCGATGGTTCTTGACTGCTTTCTTGAATCAAGATTGCAATCAAGAAAGCATCTTGATTGCGCTCTTGGTTACGATTGACCAAGGTTGAACTCAAGAAAGACCTAAGAGGACAAGAAACGACCATGAGAGAAAGAAACAAAGAAGAAACATGGCCAGGAATCAATCAAGAAGGGATATTGATTCCTTTCTTCATTTCCTCCTTGATTTCTTGCTTGAAACATTGCTTTCTTGTCAACAACAAAGAAGTCAATTGAGCTTCTTACTTCTTCTTTCTTGGTTGCTTGTTCTTGACTGCTTTCTTGAATGATGATCGCACTCAAGAAAACATCTTGACTGTGCCCGTGGTTTCGATTGACCAAGGTAGAAATCAGGATAGAACAAAGAGGATAAGAAACGACCATGAGACAAAGCAACAAAGAAGAAACACGGCTTAGAATCAATCAAGATGGGATCTTGATTCCTTTCGTCATTTCCTCCTTGCTTTCTTGCTTGAAACAATGCTTTCTTGGTCTACAACAAAGAAGTCAACTGAGCTTCTTGTCTTCTTCTTTCTTGGTTGCTTGTTCTTGACTGCTTTCTTGAATCAAGATCGCAATCAAGAAAGCATCTTGATTACGCCCGTTGTTACGATTGACCAAGGTACAACTCAAGAAATAACAAAGCGAACAAGAAACGAGCACGAGAGAAAGAATCAAAGAAGAAACACGGCATGGAATCTATCAAGAAGGGATCTTGTTTCCTTTCTTCATTTCCTCCTTACTTTCTTGCTTGAAACATTGCTTTCTTGTTCAACAAGAAAGAAGTCAACTGAGCTTCTTGACTTCTTCTTTCTTGGTTGCTTGTTCTTGACTGCTTTCTTGAATCAAGATCGCAATCAAGAAAGCATCTTGATTGTGCCCGTGGTTTTGATTGACCAAGGTAGAAATCAGGATAGAACAAAGAGGATAAGAAATGACCACGAGACAAAGCAACAAAGAAGAAACACGGCTTAGAATCAATCAAGAAGGGATCTTGATTCCTTTCGTCATTTCCTCCTTGCTTTCTTGCTTGAAATAATGTTTTCTTGGTCTACAACAAAGAAGTCAACTGAGCTTCTTGTCTTCTTCTTTCTTGGTTGCTTGTTCTTGACTGCTTTCTTGAATCAAGATCGCAATCAAGAAAGCATCTTGATTACGCCCGTTGTTACGATTGACCAAGGCACAACTCAAGAAATAACAAAGCGAACAAGAAACGAGCACGAGAGAAAGAATCAAAGAAGAAACACGGCATGGAATCTATCAAGAAGGGATCTTGATTCCTTTCTTCATTTCCTCCTTGCTTTCTTGCTTGAAACATTTCTTTCTTGTTCAACGAAAAAGAAGTCAACTAAGCTTCTTAACTTATTCTTTCTTGGTCGCTTGTTCTTGACTACTTTCTTAAATCAAGATCGCAATAAAGAAAGCATCTTGATTGCGCTCTTTGTTACGATTGACCAAGGTTGAACTCAAGAAAGACCATAGAGGACAAGAAACAACCATGAGAGAACGAAACAAAGAAGAAACACGGCCTGGAATCAATCAAGAAGGGTTCTTGATTCCTTTCTTCATTTCCTTTTTTCTTTCTCCCTTGAAACATTGCTTTCTTGTTCAACAAGAAAGAAGTCAACTGAGCTTCTTGACTTCTTCTTTCTTGGTTGCTTGTTCTTGACTGCTTTCTTGAATCAAGTTCGTAATCAAGAAAGCATCTTGATTGTGCCCGTGGTTTTGATTGACCAAGGTAGAAATCAGGATAGAACAAAGAGGATAAGAAACGACCATGAGACAAAGCAACAAAGAAGAAACACGGCTTAGAATCAATCAAGAAGGGATCTTGATTCCTTTCGTCATTTCCTCCTTGCTTTCTTGCTTGAAACAATGCTTTCTTGGTCTACAACAAAGAAGTCAACTGAGCTTCTTGTCTTCTTCTTTCTTGGTTGCTTGTTCTTGACTGCTTTCTTGAATCAAGATCGCAATCAAGAAAGCATCTTGATTACGCCCGTTGTTACGATTGACCAAGGTACAACTCAAGAAATAACAAAGCGAACAAGAAACGAGCACGAGAGAAAGAATCAAAGAAGAAACACGGCATGGAATCTATCAAGAAGGGATCTTGATTCCTTTCTTCATTTCCTCCTTGCTTTCTTGCTTGAAACATTTCTTTCTCGTTCAACAAAAAAGAAGTCAACTAAGCTTCTTAACTTATTCTTTCTTGGTCGCTTTTTCTTGACTACTTTCTTGAATCAAGATCGCAATAAAGAAAGCATCTTGATTGCCCTCTTGGTTACGATTGACCAAGGTTGAACTCAAGAAAGACCATAGAGGACAAGAAATGACCATGAGAGAAAGAAACAAAGAAGAAACACGGCCTGGAATCAATCAAGAAGGGTTCTTGATTCCTTTCTTCATTTCCTCTTTGCTTTCGTGCTTTAAACATTGCTTTCTTGGTCAACAAGAAAGAAGTGAATTGAGGTTTTTGACTTCTTTTTTCTTGGTTGCTTGTTCTTGACTGGTTTCTTGAATCAAGATCGCAATCAAGAAAGCATCTTGATTGCGCCCGTGGTTTCCATTGACCTAGGTAGAACTTAAGAAAGAACAAAGAGGACAAGAAACTACCATGAGAGAAAGAAACAAATAAGAAACACGGCCTGGAATCAATCAAGATGGGTTCTTGATTCCTTTCTTTATTTCCTCCTTGCTTTCTTGCTTGAAACATTGCTTTCTTGTTCAATAAGAAAGAACTCAACTGAGCTTCTTAACTTACTTGGTCGCTTGTTCTTGACTGCTTTCTTGAATCAAGATCGCAATCAAGAAAGCATCTTGATTGTGCCCATGGTTTCTATTGACCACGGTAGGCCTCAAGAAAGAACCAAGAGGACAAGAAACTACCATGAGAGAAAGAAACAAAGAAGAAACACGGCCTGGAATCAATCAAGAATGGTTCTTGATTCCTTTCTTCATTTCCTCCTTACTTTCTTGCTTGAAACATTGCTTTCTTGTTCAATAAGAAAGAAGTCAACTGAGCTTCTTAACTTATTCTTTCTTGGTCGCTTGTTCTTGACTGCTTTCTTGAATCAAGATCGCAATCGAGAAAGCATCTTGATTATGCTCTTGGTTACAATTCACCAAGGTAGAACTCAAGAAAGACCACATAGGACAAGAAACGACCATGAGAGAAAGAAACAAAGAAGAAACACGGCTTGGAATCAATCCAGAAGGGATCTTGATTCCTTTCTTCATTTCCTCATTGCTTTCTTGCTTGAAACATTGCATTCTTGGTCAAGAAAGCATCTTGATTGTGCCTGTGGTTACGATTGAGCAAGGTAGAACTCAAGAAAAAATAAAGCAAATAAGAAACGACCATGAGAGAAAGAAACAAAGAATAAACACGGCTTGGAATCTATCAAGAAGGGATCTTTGTTCCTTTCTTCACTTCCTCCTTGCTTTCTTTCTTCAAACATTGCTTTCTTGGTCAACAAGAAAGAAGTCAACTAAGCTTCTTGACTTCTTCTTTCTTGGTTGCTTATCCTTGCTGCTGTTTTGAATCAAGTTCGCAATCAAGAAAGCATCTTGATTGTGCCCGTGGTTACGATTGACCAAGGTGGAACTCAAGAGAGAATAAAGAGGACAAGAAATGTCCATGAGAGAAAGAAACAAAGGAGAAACACGGCTCGTAATCAATCAACAGGTGATATTGATCGCTTTCTTCATTTCCCCCTTGCTTTCTTGCTTGAAACATTGCTTTCTTGGTCAACAAGAAAGAAGTCAACTGAGCTTCTTAACTTATTCTTTCTTGGTCGCTTGTTCTTGGCTGCTTTCTTGAATCAAGATCGCAATCAAGAAAGCATCTTGATTGCACTCTTGGTTACGATTCACCATGGAAGAACTCAAGAAACACTAAAGAGGACAACAAACGACCATGAGAGAAAGAAACAAAGAAGAAACACGGCTTGGAATCAATCAAGAAGGGATCTTGATTCCTTTCTTCATTTCTTCCTTGCTTCCTTGCTTGAAACATTGCTTCCTTGGTCAAGAAAGCATCATGATTATGCCCATGGTTATGATTGACCAAGGTAGAACTCAAGAAAGAACAAAGCGAACAAGAAACGACCAATGAGAGAAAGAAAAAAGAAGAAACGCGGCTTGGAATCTATCAAGAAGGAATCTTGATTCCTTTCTTCATTTCCTCCTTGCTTTCTTGCTTGAAAGATTGGTTACATGGACAACAAGAAAGAAGTCAACCGAGCTTCTTGACTGCTTCTTTCTTGGTCGCCTGTTCTTGACTGCTTTCTTGAATCAAGATCGCAATCAAGAAAGCATCTTGATTGTGCCCGTGGTTACGATTGACCAAGGTAGAAATCAAGAAAGAACAAAGAGGACAAGAAACTACCTTGAGAGAAAGAAACAAAGAAGAAACACGGCCTGCAATGAATCAAGAAGGGATCTTGATTCCTTTGTTCATTTCCTCCTTGCTTTCTTGCTTGAAACATTGCTTTCTTGGTCAAGAAAGCATGTTTATTGTGCCCATGGTTACGATGGACCAAGGTAGAACTCAAGAAAGAACCAAGCGAACAAGAAACGACCAATGAGAGAAAGAAAAAAGAAGAAACACGACTTGGAATCTATCAAGAAGGGATATTGATTCCTTTCTTCACTTCCTCCTTGCTTTCTTGCTTGAAACATTGGTTACATGGACAACAAGAAAGAAGTCAACTGAGCTTCTTGATTGCTTCTTTCTTGGTCGCCTATTCTTGACTGCTTTCTTGAATCAAGATCGTAATCAAGAAGCATCTTGATTGCGCCCGTGGCTACGATTGACAAGGTAGAACTCAAGAGAGAACAAAGAGGACAAGAAACGACCATGAGAGAAAGAAACAAAGGAGAAACACGGCTCGTAATCAATCAAGAGGGGATCTTGATTGATTTCTTCATTTCCTCCTTGCTTTCTTTCTTGAAACATTGCTTTCTTGGTCGACAAGAAAGAAGTCAGCTGAGCTTCTTAACCTATTCTTTCTTGGTCGCTTGTTCTTGACTGCTTTCTTGAATCAAGATCGTAATCAAGAAAGCATCTTGATTACGCTCTTGGTTACGATTGACCAAGGTAGAACTCAAGAAAGACCAAAGAGGACAAGAAACGACCATGAGAGAAAGAAACAAAGAAGAAATACAGCTCGGATTCAATCAAGAAGGCAACTTAATTCCTCTCTTCATTTCCTCCTTGCTTTCTTGCTTGAAACATTGCTTTCTTGGTCAACAAGAAAGAAGTCAACTGAGCTTCTTGACTTCTTCTTTCTTGATTGCTTGTTCTTGACTGCTTTCTTGAATCAAGATCGCAATCAACAAAGCATCTTGATTGTGCCCGTGGTTACAATTGACCAAGGTAGAAATCAAGAAAGAACAAAGAGGACAAGAAACTACCTTGAGAGAAAGAAACAAAGAAGAAACACAGCCTGCAATGAATCAAGAAGGGTTCTTGATTCCTTTCTTCATTTCCTCCTTGCTTTCTTGCTTGAAACATTGCTTTCTTGGTCAACAAGAAAGAAGTCAACAAAGCTTCTTAAGTTATTCTTTCTTGGTTGCTTGTTCTTGACTGCTTTCTTTAATCAAGATCGCAATCAAGAAACCATCTTCATTGCGCTCCTGGTTACGATTGACCAAGGCAGAAATCAAGAAAGACCAAAGAGGATAAGAAACGACCATGAGAGAAAGAATCAAAGAAGAAACACAGCTTGGAATCAATAAAGAAGGGATCTTGATTCCTTTCTTCATTTCCTCCTTGATTTCTTGCTTGAAACATTGCTTTCTTGGTCAAGAAAGCTTGTTTATTGTGCCCATGGTTACGATGGACCAAGGTAGAACTCAAGAAAGAACCAAGCGAACAAGAAACGACCAATGAGAGAAAGAAAAAAGAAGAAACACGACTTGGAATCTACCAAGAAGGGATCTTGATTCCTTTCTTCACTTCCTCCTTGCTTTCTTGCTTGAAACATTCCTTTCATTGTCAACAAGAAAGAAGTCTACTGAGCTTCTTGACTTCCTCTTTCTCGGTCGCCTGTTCTTGACTGCTCTCTTGAATCAAGATCACAATCAAGAAAGCAATTTGATTGCGCCCATAGATAAGATTGACCAAGGTAGAACTCAAGAGAGAACAAAGAGGACAAGAAACTACCTTGAGAGAAAGAAACAAAGAAGAAACATGGCATGCAATCAATCAAGAAGGGTTCTTGATTCCTTTCTTCATTTCCTCCTTGCTTTCTTGCTTGAAACATTGCTTTCTTGGTCAACAAGAAAGAAGTCAACTGAGCTTCTTAAGTTATTCTTTCTTGGTCGCTTGTTCTTGACTGCTTTCTTTATTCAAGATCGCAATCAAGAAAGCATCTTCATTGCGCTCTTGCTTACGATTGACCAAGGTAGAACTTAAGAAAGACCAAAGAGGACAAGAAACGACCATGAGAGAAAGAAACAAAGACGAAACATGGCTTGGAATCAATCAAGAAAGGATCTTGATTCTTTTCTTCATTTCCTCCTTGCTTTCTTGCTTGAAACATTGCTTTCTTGGCCAAGAAAGCATCTTGATTGTGACTGTGGTTACGATTGACCAAGGTAGAACTCAAGAAAGTACAAAGCGAACAAGAAACGACCATGAGAGAAAGAAACAAATATGAAACATGGCTTGGAATCTATCAAGAAGGGATCTTGATTGCTTTCCTCCTTGCTTTCTTTCTTGAAACATTGCTTTCTTCGTCAACAAGAAAAAAGTCAACTGAGCTTATTGACTTCTTCTTTCTTGGTCGCCTGTTCTTGACTGCTTTCTTGAATCAAGATCGCAATCAAGAAAGCATCTTGATTATGCCCGTGGATACGATTGACCAAGGTAGAACTCGAGAGAGAACAAAGAGAACAAGAAACGACCATGAGAGAAAGAAACAAAGAAGAAACACGGCTCGTAATCAATCAAGAGGGGATCTTGAATACGAGGCACCTCCGACCTCAAAACTTAAAAGTGCTCCGAGCATTATGGTTTTTTATGCATAAGAATAAACCAGGGATCACGGGGCACCAAAACCCAAAAGCCTTATTTTCGCACAAAAATTGCACAATGGGCCGAAAATGCACCACGATGCCCAAAATTCGACCACGGGGCACCTTGGACCTCAAAACTTAAAAGTACTCCGAGACGTATTGTTTTTTATGCATAAGAATGAATCAGGGATCATGGGGCACCAAAACCCAAAAGTCTTATTTTCGCACAAAAATTTCACAACTGGCAAAAAATGCACCACCAGCACCAAAATTTGACCGTGGGGCACCACGGACCTCAAAAATGAAAAGTGCTCCTAGCATTATGGTTTTTTATGCAGAAGAATGCACCAGGAATCATGAGGCACCAAAACCCGAAAGTCTTATTTTCGCATGAAAATTGCACAAATGGACGAAAATGCACCATCGACACCAAAATTGGACCATGGGGCACCACGAACCTCAAAACTGAAAAGTGCTATGAGCATGATGGTTTTTTATACATAAGAATGCACCTGGGATCATGGGGAACCAAAACCCAAAAGTCTTATTTTCGCATGAAAATTGCACAAATGACCGAAAATGCACCACCGAGACCAAAATTGGACCACGGGGCAGCACGGACCTCAAAACTGAAAAGAGTTCCGAGCATTATTGATTTTTAAGGATAAGAATGCACCAGGGATCACGGGGCACCAAAACCCAAAAGTCTTATTTTCGCACGAAAATTGCACAACGGGTCGAAAATGCACCACGGGCACCAAAATTTTACCACGGGACACCACGAACCTCAAAACTGAAAAGAGTTCCGAGCATTATTGTTTTTTATGCATAAGAATGCACAGGGATCACCGGGCACCAAAACCCAAAAGTATTGTTTTCGCATGAAAATTGCACAAATGGCCGAAAATGCACCACCGACACCAAAATTGGACCACGGGGCACCACAGACCTCAAAACTGAAAAGAGTTCTGAGCATTATTGTTTTTTATGCCTAAGAATGCACCAGGGATCATGGGGCAACAAAACCCAAAAGTCTTATTTTGTACGAAAATTGCACAGTGGGCCGAAAATGCACCACGGCCACCAAAATTGGACCACGGGACCCCTCGAACCTCAACACTTTAAAGAGGTTCGAGCATTATGGTTTTTTATGCATAAGAATGCACAAAGGATCACGGGGCACCAAAACCCCAAAGTCTTATTTTCGAATGAAAATTGCACAAATTGCCGAAAATGTACCGCGGACACCAAAATTGGACCACGGGGCACCTCGGGCCTCAAAACTGAAAAGTGCTCCGAGCATGATGGTTTTTTATGCTTAGGAATGCAGCCGGGATCATGGGGGCACCAAAACCTAAAAGTCTTATTTTTGCATGAAAATTGCACAAATGGCCGAAAATGCACCACCGACACCAAAATTGGACCACGGGGCACCACTGACCTCAAAACTAAAAAGAGTTTCGAGCATTATTGTTTTTTATGCATAAGAGTGCACCAAGGTTCACTGGGCACCAAAACCCAAAACTCTTATTTTCGAACGGAAACTGTACAATGGGCCAAAAATGCTCCACGGGCTCAAAAATTAGAGCACGGGGCACCTCGGACCTCAAAACTGAAAAGTGCTCCGAGCATTATGGTTTTTTTACGTATAAGAATGCACCAGGGATCACAGGGCACCAATGGCCGAAAATGCACCACCGACACCAAAATTGGACCACGGGGCTCCACGGACCTCAAAACTGAAAAGTGCTCCGAGCATGATGCTTTTTTATGCATAAGAATGCACCAGGGATCATGGGGAACCAAAACCCAAAAGTCTTATTTTCGCACGAAAATTGCACAAATGGTCGAAATGCTCCATCGGCACCAAAATTGGACCACGGGGCACCACGGACCTCAAAACTGAAAAGTGCTCCGAGCATGATGGTTTTGTATGCATAAGAATGCACCAGGGATCACGAGGCACCAAAATCCAAAAGTCTTATTTTTGCATTAAAATTGCACAAATGGCTGAAAATGCACCACCGACACCAGAATTTGACCACGGGGCACCACGGACCTCAAAACTGAAAAGAGTTCCGTGCATTATCATTTTTTATGCATAAGAATGCACCATGGATCACAGGGCACCAAAACCCAAAAGTCTTATTTTCGCATGAAAATTGCACAATAGGCCGAAAATGCACCACGGGTACCAAAATTGGACCACGGGACACCTCGGACCTCAACACTTTAAAGTGATCCAAGCATTATGGTTTTTTATGCATAAGAATGCACCAAGGATCACGGGGCAACAACACCCAAAAGTCTTATTTTCGCACGAAAATTGAACAAATGGCCGAAAATGTACCACCGACACCAAAATTGGACCACGGGGCACCTCGGACCTCAAAACTGAAAAGTGCTCCGAGCATCATGGTTTTTTATGCATAAGAACGCACCAGGGATCACGGGGCACCAAAACCCAAAAGTCTTATTTTCTCACGAAAATTGCACAAATGGCCGAAAATGCACCATCGGCACCAAAATTGAACCACGGTGCACCTCGGACCTCAAAATTGAAAAGTTCTCCAAGCATTATGGTTTTTTACAAATAAGAATGCTCCAGGGACCACGGGGCACCAAAACCTAATAGTCTTATTTTCGCATGAAAATTGAACAAATGGCCGAAAATGCACCACCGACACCAAATTTGGACCACAGGCACCTCAGACCTCAAAATCCAAAAGTCTTATTTTCGCACGAAAATTGCAAAAAATAGAGGAAAATGCACCACCGGCACCAAAATTGGACCACGGGGACCCTAGGACCTCAAAACTGAAAAGTGTTCGAGCATTAGGGTTTTTTATGCATAAGTATGCACCAGGGATCATGGGACACCAAAACCCAAAAGTCTTATTTTCGCATGAAAATTGCACAAATGGCCGAAAATGCACCACGGGCACCAACATTTGACCACTGGACACCACAGACCTCAAAACTGAAAAGTGCTCTGAGCATTATCTTTATTTATATAAGAATCCACCAGGGATCACGAGGCACCAAAACCTAAAAGTCTTATTTTCGCACGAAAATTGCACAAATGGCCGAAAATGCGCCACCTGCACCAAAATTGGACCACGGGGCACCACGGACCTCAAATTTGAAAAGTGCTCAAAGCATGATGGTTTTTTATGCATAAGAATGCACCAGGGATCACGGGGCACCACGGACCTCAGAACTGAAAAGTGCTCCAAGCATTATGGTTTTTGATGCATAAGGATGCTCCAAGGATCACGGGGCACCAAAATTGGACCACGGGGGACCACGAGGCACCACGGACCTCAAAACTGAAAAGTGCTTCGACCATTATTGTTTTTTATGCATCAGAATGCCCCAAGGATCACGGGGCACCAAAACCCAAAAGTCTTATTTTGGCACGAAAATTGCACCATGGGCCAAAAATGCACCACTGGGCACCAAAATTGGACCACTGGACACCACGTACCTCAAAACTGAAAAGTGCTCCAAGCATTATGGTTTTTTATGCATAAGAATGCACTAGGGATCACGGGGCACCAAAACCCAAAAGTCTTATTTTGGCACGAAAATTGCACCGGTGTCGAAAATGCACCACGGGCACCAAAATTGGACCTCGGGGCACCACGGACCTCAATATTGAAAAGTTATCCGAGCACTATGGTTTTTTATGCATAAGGATGCACCAAGGATAAAAAGGGCACCAAAAACCAAAAGTCTTATTTTGGCACGAAAATTGCCCCATGTGCCGAAAAGGTACCACGGGCTCAAACATTGGACCACAGGGCATCACAGACCTCAAACCTATAAAGTACTTCGAGCATTATGGTTTTTTATGCATAAGGATGCCCCTAGGATCATGGGGCACCAACACCCAAAAGTCTTATTTTGGCACGAAAATTGCATAATGGGCTGAAAATGCACCACGGGGACCAAAATTGGACCACGGGGCACCACGGACCTCAAAACTGAAAAGTGCTCTGAGCATTATGGTTTTTTATGCATAAGGATGCACCAAGGATCACGGGGCACCAAAACACAAAAGTCTTATTTTGGCACAAAAATCGCACCAGGTGCCGAAAATGCACCACGGGGACCACAATTGGACCACGGGACACCACGAACCCAAAAACCGAAAAGTGCCTTGAGCATTATGGTTTTTTATGCATAAGAATGTCCCAGGGATCACGGGGCACCAAAACCCAAAAGTCTTATGTACGCATGAAAATTACACCATGGGCCGAACATGCACCACAGGCACAAAAATTGGAACACGAGGCTCAACGAACCTCAAAACTAAAAGTGATCTGAGCATTATGGTTTTTTTGCATAAGGATGCACCAGGTATCAACGGGCACCAAAACCCAAAAGTCTTATTTTGGCACGAAAATTGCACCATGGGCCAAAAATGCACCACTGGGCACCAAAATTGGACCACTGGACACCACGTACCTCAAAACTGAAAAGTGCTCCAAGCATTATGGTTTTTTATGCATAAGAATGCACTAGGGATCACGGGGCACCAAAACCCAAAAGTCTTATTTTGGCACGAAAATTGCACCGGTGTCGAAAATGCACCACGGGCACCAAAATTGGACCTCGGGGCACCACGGACCTCAATATTGAAAAGTTATCCGAGCACTATGGTTTTTTATGCATAAGGATGCACCAAGGATAAAAAGGGCACCAAAAACCAAAAGTCTTATTTTGGCACGAAAATTGCCCCATGTGCCGAAAAGGTACCACGGGCTCAAACATTGGACCACAGGGCATCACAGACCTCAAACCTATAAAGTACTTCGAGCATTATGGTTTTTTATGCATAAGGATGCCCCTAGGATCATGGGGCACCAACACCCAAAAGTCTTATTTTGGCACGAAAATTGCATAATGGGCTGAAAATGCACCACGGGGACCAAAATTGGACCACGGGGCACCACGGACCTCAAAACTGAAAAGTGCTCTGAGCATTATGGTTTTTTATGCATAAGGATGCACCAAGGATCACGGGGCACCAAAACACAAAAGTCTTATTTTGGCACAAAAATCGCACCAGGTGCCGAAAATGCACCACGGGGACCACAATTGGACCACGGGACACCACGAACCCAAAAACCGAAAAGTGCCTTGAGCATTATGGTTTTTTATGCATAAGAATGTCCCAGGGATCACGGGGCACCAAAACCCAAAAGTCTTATGTACGCATGAAAATTACACCATGGGCCGAACATGCACCACAGGCACAAAAATTGGAACACGAGGCTCAACGAACCTCAAAACTAAAAGTGATCTGAGCATTATGGTTTTTTTGCATAAGGATGCACCAGGTATCAACGGGCACCAAAACCCAAAAGTCTTATTTTGGCACGAAAATTGCACCATGGGCCAAAAATGCACCACGGGGCACCAAAATTGGACCACTGGACACCACGTACCTTAAAACTGAAAAGTGCTCCAAGCGTTATGGTTTTTTATGCATAAGAATGCACTAGGGATCACGAGGCACCAAAATCCAAAAGTCTTATTTTGGCACGAAAATTGCACCATGGGCCAAAAATGCACCACGGGGCACCAAAATTGGACCACTGGACACCACGTTCCTCAAAACTGAAAAGTGCTCCAAGCATTATGGTTTTTTATGCATAAGAATGCACAAGGGATCACGGGGCACCAAAACCCAAAAGTCTTATTTTGGCACGAAAATTGCACCGGCGTCGAAAATGCACCACGGGCACTAAAATTGGACCTTGGGGCACCACGGACCTTAATACTGAAAAGTTATTCGAGCACTATGTTTTTTTATGCATAAGGATGCACCAAGGATCACAGGGCACAAAAAACCAAAAGTCTTATTTTGGCACGAAAATTGCCCCATGTGCCGAAAAGGTACCACGGGCGCCAAAATTGGACCACGGGGCATCACCGACCGTAAACCTAAAAAGTGCGTCGAGCATTATGGTTTTTTATGCATAAGGATGCCCCTAGGATTATGAGGCACCAAAACCCAAAAGTCTTATTTTGGCACGAAAATTGCATAATGGGCTGAAAATGCTCCACGGGCACCAAAATTGGACCATGGGGCACCACTGACCTCAAAACTGAAAAGTGCTCTGACCATTATAGTTTTTTATGCATAAAAGGATGCACCAAGGATCACGGGGCACCAAAACACAAAAGTCTTATTTTGGCACGAAAATTGCACCAGGTGCCAAAAATGCACCACGGGGACCAAAATTGGACCACGGGGCACCACGAACCTCAAAATTGAAAAGTGCTTTGAGCAGTATGGTTTTTTATGCATAAGAATGTACCAGGGATGACAGGGCACCAAAACCCAAAAGTCTTATTTTCGCACGAAAATTACACCATGGGCCGAACATGCACCACAGGCACAAAAATTGGACCACGGGGCTCCACGTACCTTAAAACTAAAAAGTGCTCTGAGCATTATGGTTTGTTTGCATAAGGATGCAGCAGGAATCAAGGGGCACCAAAACCCAAAAGTATTATTTTCGCACGAAAATTGCACCATGGACCGAACATGCACCTAGAGCACAAAAATTGGACCACGGGGCTCCACGAACCTCAAAACTAAAAAGTGCTCTGAGCATTATGGTTTTTTTACATAACGATGCAACAGGAATCAAGGGGCACCAAAACCCAAAAGTCTTATTTTCGCACGAAAATTGCACCATGGACCGAACATGCACCTGGAGCACAAAAATTGGGCCATGGGGCACCACAGACCTCAAAACTGAAAAGTGCTACGAGCATCATGGATTTTTATGCATAATGACGCAGCAGGGATCACGGGGCACCAGAACCCAAATGTCTTATTTTCGCCCGAAAATTGCACCATGGGCCAAAAATGCACCACGAGGCACCAAAATTGGACCACTGGACACCACATACCTCAAAACTGAAAGGTGCTCCAAGAATTATGGTTCTTTATGCATAAGAATGCACTAGGGATCACGGGACACCAAAACCCAAAAGTCTTACTTTCGCACGAAAATTGCACCGGTGTTGAAAATGCACCACGGGCACCAAAATTGGACCTCGGGGCACCACAGACCTCAATACTGAAAAGTTATCCAAGCACTATGGTTTTTTATGCATAAGGATGCACCAAGGATCACAGGGCACCAAAATTGGTCCACGGGCATCAAAATTGGTCCACGGGGCATCACAGACCTCAAACCTAAATGTTAGGTTCTAAGACCTTGGACGATGTCCAACCCCTCGGATTTTGGTTTTGATGATAACAATTAAAGGATAAATTTTGAAGTATCTAATGGTCTTGTTTGAGTGTTATAGGATCTACGTCGTCCAATGCCGCAATGGTATTGTATCTCTCAAACCTCGACTTTATGTTTCAATAAGGA
This sequence comes from Pueraria montana var. lobata, assembly GCA_026413185.1. Taxonomy (NCBI): domain Eukaryota; kingdom Viridiplantae; phylum Streptophyta; class Magnoliopsida; order Fabales; family Fabaceae; genus Pueraria; species Pueraria montana. The sequence goes on along the minus strand of CM048646.1, from coordinate 77,156,973 downwards.
AAGTGTCCAGATATGTTTTGTAAAAGCGAGCGTGCAATGCTTTTGTAAAAGCGAGCGTCCAATGCTTTTGTAAAAGCGAGCGTCCAATGCTCTTGTAACAACGAGCGTCCAATATCTGTATAAGCTACACACTATGTTTTCTATCTTAAAATTAATATAATATAACAATACGTTTTCAATGAAGATTCTCTGCTATGCAACAAATATTCTCTCTCATTATAACATGAAAATATATTTGAACTTTCAAATAGTATTGAACAGGAACATAGAAGCTTCTGACTGCAGAAAAAGTACAAGCAGCAGAGGTGCTACATGTATGGCTGTCTCCTCTATCTCTCCACCCCAAGTCAAAACGTGACAACGGTCACATGCTTTGGAGAGAACCGCTTTTGGCAAAGGAACAGATCCCACAAAGGATACTTTACACCAAGCTTCCTTATATAGAGGAACCAGCTCCTGCATCAAAGTGACGAAAACGTTGAAAAAGAGCCGAAACTCTGTCAAAACGACTGGATGATCAACAGTTAAGCAAAAAGAGCTTTCTACTTAGCTTTGCTAAGCGATTCTGTGTATTCGTGTTTATTGTAATATCCTCTCTGTGAGAGTCACTCTTTCTTTCTATACTCAAACATTTCTGTTTGGAAAGCCAGGAGTGGCTTAGTGTTAAAGAATACTTGGGTTTATTTTAATCTCAGGGGGAGATTAAAGGTGTGCCAGGAGTGGCCTAGAGAATACTTGTAACCAGAAGTGGCAAAGTTAGAATACTTGAGAGTAATCAGATCTTGATTAGTAGAACCCTTCAAAAGTTTTTGAAGGAGAACTGGACGTAGCTCAGTTGAGTGAACCAATATAAAACTAAGTGTTCTATTCTCTCGCTTTCTAGCTTATTTGCATATCTCTTAAACATACTACGAAAGTGTTTCTTTACACATTTTATCTACGATAATCTTTTACGTGTGTTCTAACGAAAAGCGAGAAAAAGCAGTTTCATTGGACTGTTGCTTTTGAACCGCTGGACGATAGCATAATCTTCTGTTTTACTAAGTTCTTGTAAAACTTAAGATATACTATCTTCATATTTGTTAAAGATTTTCGAAGAAATTATAAACACACTATTCAACCCCCCTTCTAGTGTATTTCTCTGTATTTCAAATGGCATCAGATCTCGGCCTCTTGGGTTGAGTACTTAGCAGTACAGAGGAAAGATCCTAAGAAAGATGGAAAATGAGGGACAAGCTGTGAACAGACCACCATTCTTCAAGGGTGTCAAATATGATTACTGGAAACAAAGAATGATAGCATTCTTTGAATCTAGCCATATTGACATGTGGGACGTTGTGGAGATGGGTGACTATATTCCACTTGATGCGAACCTCATCGAAATCCCAAAGGCTATATGGACGAAGGAGCAGAAACAAAGATTTCATCTCAACTCCAGAGCTAGAAATATCATCATGTATGCACTAAGCGAGGAAGAATACAACAAGGTGCACAGTCTCAAAAGCGCAAAACAAATGTGGGACACTCTTGCGTTAACGTATGAGGGTTCCACCCAGGTAAAACGTAACAAACTCAGTCTTCTCACTTGTCAATATTAATTATTTAGTATGGAAGAAAACGAAGACATACAAGGTATGTTTTGACGGTTTCAAACCGTACTGAATGAACTTAGAGCACATGGTAAAGATTATAATAACTATGAACACATTGAAAAAATTCTAAGAAGTTTGCCTAGGCAATGGAGACCACATGTTACAGCCTTGAGAACAAAAAAGGAACTGGACGATATGTCCCTAGAAGAACTCGTGCGAACTCTCAAAGTGCATGAACTAGAACTGCATCAAGATGGTGATAGCAAGAAAAATAAGTCTTTGGCGCTCAGCGTCCAGAAGCAAAGGAAAGCATCATTGTCCAAAGCCATGCAAGCTGAAACATCAACAGACGAACAATATGAAGATGATGACTCAGACGAGAATGATGAACTATCCTTTATATCCAAAAGGATACATGCTATGTGGAAGAAGAAAGGTGGATCCAGATGGAGAAACCTAAACAGGAAAGGCTTCAAAGAAAAGAAGGAGAAGAGTCCAATCGTATGCTACGAATGCAAAAAGCCAGGACACTTCAAATCAGAATGCCCAGATCTCAACAAGAGCAAGGACAAGAAGAAGAAATTCTTCAGCAAAGGAAAGGGCAAGAAAGTTCTGATGTCCACATGGGAAGACCTGGACGATGACTCATCATCGGACGATGAAGAAGAAGAGGAAGTACACATATGTCTGATGGCAGACACTTCAACAGATTCTTCTGAACCAGAAGAAGAAGATGAGGTAGACTTTAAAAACATAGAATCACTTCAAGAAGCTTATCATGAGCTACTTTCAAACTCTTCTATTTTGTCAAAGGCCTACAGAACTTTAAAGAAATCGTCCAAATCTCTTTCAAAAGAAAAAGAAGTTTTAGAGAAGAAAAATGTCAAACAACTTGAAAGTGAAAAGGAGGATTTACAGAAAAAGTTTACAGAGCTCTCAGAGCAAAATGAAATTACAAACGCGGAGAGGCGAACTCTCTGGAATGATGCTGCTCGAGCCCATAAATCCTGTGAGGATTCAAGGACTAGAGAAAGGAATCTTTCCATAGAGATTCGAAATCTCAACGCAGAAAACAAAAGGCTAGTTGAGAAGCTTCTGAAAGTTGAAACAGATACTTCCTTAAGAGGTCAACCACATGATGTTGTAAAACTTCATGAAGAAATTGACAGCCTAAAGAAGGATCTGTCAAACTTTGTTAAGGGCTCTGACAACCTCAAAAAGCTTTTAAAATATGAAGGTTGTAAGAGACCAAATGACAGGTCAGGACATGGATATAAGGGAAAGAAGTATATTCATGACGAGGAAACAGATGTTTGCTACTTCTACGGGAAACCTGGACATATAACGTCCAAATGCAGACACCTGCCTAAGAAGGGAGCATCCAATGCCCTTCAAGCTAACAAAAAAGGACCCAAGTCAATCTGGGTACCTAAAGATAAAATTGTTCCTGTTGCAGACATGCTTAACAGCAGGAAAGAAACTCCAATCATGGTACCTGGACAGTGGGTGCTCACATCACATGACAGGAGAAAGATGTATGTTCCAAAGCCTCCTACCCAAGACTGGTGGGACAGTCACTTTTGGAGGGAATCAGAAAGGGACGATGGCTGGCGTAGGTAAGATTGGTATACCACCCTATCCTTGTATTGATAAAGTTCTTTATGTTAAAGGTCTTAAACACAATCTACTTAGCATAAGCCAATTATGTGACAGTGGATATGATGTTGCCTTTAACAAAGGTGAATGTACAGTCAAAAACTCTGATGGATCCTCTCTCTTTACTGCAAAGAGGCAAGGTAATCTGTATAAGATTAAACTTGGGGAATTATCAAGTCAAAATGTATCATGCCTAGTTTCAGTACAAGAAAATCATTGGTTATGGCATAAAAGACTTAGTCATGCAAGCTTGAGGTTAATCTCAAAGCTGAATAGGCACAACCTCGTAAGAGGACTACCAAGTATGTCATATAAAGATGATCTTCTTTGTGAAGCTTGTCAGAAAGGGAAACAAGTGAAAAGTTCTTTTCAAAGTAAAAACATTGTTTCCACTTCTAGATCTCTTGAGCTGTTACATATTGATCTGTTTGGACCCACAAGAACAGCCTCAGTAAGTGGTAAAAGATACGGATTGGTTATAGTGGACGACTATACTAGATGGACATGGGTCATGTTCCTATCTCACAAAGATGAGTCCTTCAAGGTTTTTTATAAATTCTGTAAAAGGACTCAAAATGAAAAAGGAGTATGCATTACTTCTATCCGAAGTGATCATGGGGAAGAATTCGAAAACGAAAGTTTTCAAAGGTTCTGTGAGGATAATGGTATCCTTCATAACTTCTCAACACCCAGAACGCCACAACAAAATGGTGTTGTTGAGAGGAAAAACAGGTCTCTCTAGGAGATGGCCAGAACCATGTTGAATGACAATTCAACCCCTAAACACTTCTAGGCTGAAGCAGTGAATACTGCCTGTTATTTACAAAACAGAATCTATATAAGGCCAATATTGAAAAAGACTCCATATGAATTATGGAAGGGAAGGAGACCCAACATATCCTATTTCCATCCATTTGGATGTCAATGTTTCATTCTGAACACTAAGGATAACTTGGGAAAATTTGATTCTAAGTGTGATGAAGGAATATTGCTTAGATATTCTGAAACTTCCAAGGCATACAGACTTTATTTTCGTACGAAAATTGCACGAAAGGCCGAAAATGCACCACGAGCACCAAAATTGGACCACGGGGCACCTTGGACCTCAAAACTGAAAAGTGTTCCAAGCATTATGGTTTTTTATGCATAAGAATGCACTAGGGATCATGGGGCACCCAAACCCAAAAGTCTTATTTACGCACGAAAATTGCACAATGGGCCAAAGATGCACCACGGGCACCAAAATTGGACCACGGGGCACCTCGGACCTCAAAATTGAAAAGTGCTATGAGTATTACGGTTTTTTATGCATAAGAATGCACCAGGGATCACGGGGCACCAAAACGCAAAAGTCTTATTTTCGCACGAAAATTGCACAAATGGACGAAAATGCAACACCGGCACCAAAATTAGTCCACGGGGCACCACGAACCTCAAAACTGAAAAGTGTTCCGAGCATTATGGTTTTTAATGCATAAGAATGCACCAAGGATCACGGGGCACCAAAACCCAAAAGTCTTATTTTCGCACGAAAATTGCACAATGGGCCGAAAATGCATCATGGGCACCAAAATTGGACCACGGGGCACCTCGGACCTCAAAACTTAAAAGTGCTCCGAGTATTATGGTTTTTTATTCATAAGAATGAACTAGGGATCATGGGACACCAAAACCCAAAAGTCTTATTTTCGCACGAAAATTTCACAATTGGTCGAGAACGCACCACCGACACCAAAATTGGACAACGGGGCACCACGGACCTCAAAACTGAAAAGTGCTCCAAGCATTATGGTTTTTTATGCATAAGAATGCACCAGGGATCACGGGGCACCAAAACCCAAAAGCCTTATTTTCGCACGAAAATTGCACAAATGGCCGAAAATGCACCACGGGCACCAAAATTGGACAACGGGGCACCTCGGACCTCAAAACTGAAAAGTGCTATGAGTATTATGGTTTTTTATGCATAAGAATGCACCAGGGATCACGGGGAACCAAAACCCAAAAGTCTTATTTTCGGACGAAAATTGCACAATGGGCCGCAAATGTACCACGGGCACTAAAATTGGACCACGGGGCACCTCGGACCACAACTCTGAAAATTGCTCCGAGGATTATGATTTTTTATGCATAATAATGCTCTAGGGATGACGGGGCTCCTAAACCCAAAAGTCTTATTTACGCACGAAAATTGCACAAATGGCCGAAAATGCACCCCTGACACAAAAATTGGACCACGGGGCACATCGGACCTCAAAAGTGAAAAGTGCTATGAGCATTATGGTTTTTTATCCATAAGAATGCACCAGGGATCACGGGGCACCAAAACCCAAAAGTCTTATTTTCGCATGAAAATTGCACAAATGGCCGAAATGCACCGCCGGCACCAAAATTGGACCACGGGGCACCACGGACCTCAAAAACTGAAAATTGCTCCAAGCATTATGGTTTTTTACGCATAAGAATGCACCTGGGATCAAGGGGCACCAAAACCCAAAAGACTTATTTTCGCACGAAAATTGCACAATGGGCCGAAAATGCAAAATAAACACGAAAATTGGACCACGGGGCACCACGAACCTCAAAACTGAAAAAGAGTTCCGAGCATTATAATTTTTTTTGCATAAGAATGCACCAGGGATCACGGGGCACAAAAATCCAAAAGTCTTATTTTCGCACGAAAATTTCACAATTGGCCGAATATGCACCATCGGCACCAAAATCGGACCACGGGGCACCACAGACCTCAAAATGAAAAGTGCTCTGACCATTATGGTTTTTTATACATAAGAATGCACCTGGGATCACGGGGCACCAAAACCCAAAAGGCTTAGTTTCGCACAAAAATTTCACAAATGGCCGAAAATGCAACAACGACACCAAAATTTGACCACGGCACACAATGGACCTCAAAACTGAAAAGTGCTCCATGCATTATGGTTTTTTATGCATAAGAATGCACCAGGGATCATGGGGCACGAAAACCCAAAAGTTTTATTTTCGCACGAAAATTGTACAAATGGTCGAAAATGCACCACTGGCACCAAAATTGGACCACGGGGCACCACGGACCTCAAAACTGAAAAGGGTTCCGAGCTTTATGGTTTTGTATGCAGAAAAATGCACCAGGGATCACGTGGCACCAAAAACCAAAAGTCTTATTTTCACACGGAAATTTAACAAATCGCCGAAAATGCACCACGGGCACCAAAATTTGACCACGGCGCACCTCGGACCTCAAAACTAGAAAGTTCTCCGAGCATTATGATTTTTAATGCATAAGAATGCACCAGGGATCACGGGGTACCAAAACCGAAAAGTCTTATTTTCGCACGAAAATTGCACAAATGGCCGAAATGCACCGCCGGCACCAAAATTGGACCACGGGGCACCACGGACCTCAAAACTGAAAATTACTCCAAGCATTATGGTTTTTTACGCTTAAGAATGCACCTGGGATCAAGAGGCACCAAAACCCAAAAGACTTATTTTCGCACGAAAATTGCACAATGGGCCGAAAATGCAAAATAAACACGAAAATTGGACCACGGGGCACCACGAACCTCAAAACTGAAAAGAGTTCCGAGCATTATAATTTTTTTTGCATAAGAATGCACCAGGGATCACGGGGCACCAAAATCCAAAAGTCTTATTTTCGCACGAAAATTTCACAATTGGCCGAATATGCACCATCGGCACCAAAATCGGACCACGGGGCACCAAAATCCAAAAGTCTTATTTTCGCACAAAAATTGCACAATGGGCCGAAAATGCACCACGGGCACCAAAATTGGACCACAGGGCACCTCGAACCTCAAAACTGAAAAGTGCTCCGAGCATTATGGTTTTTAATGCATAAGAATGCACCAGGGATGACAGGGCACCAAAACCCAAAAGTCTTAATTTCGCACGAAAATTGTACAAATGGTCGAAAATGCACCACCGGCACCAAAATTGGACCACAGGGCACCACGGACCTCAAAACGGAAAAGGGTTTTGAGTTTATGGTTTTGTATGCATAAGAATGCACCAGGGATCACGAGGCACCAAAATCCAAAAGTCTTATTTTCGCACGAAAATTGCGCAAATGGCAAAAAATGCACCACCGGCACGAAAATTGGACCACGGGGCACCACAGACCTCAAAAATGAAAAGTGCTCTGACCATTATGGTTTTTTATACATAAGAATGCACCTGGGATCACGGGGCACCAAAACCCAAAAGGCTTATTTTCGCACAAAAATTTCACAAATGGCCGAAAATGCAACAACGACACCAAAATTTGACCACGGGACACAACGGACCTCAAAACTGAAAAGTGCTCCATGCATTATGGTTTTTTATGCAAAAGTTTTATTTTCGCACGATTTGTACAAATGGTCGAAAATGCACCACCGGCACCAAAATAGGACCACGGGGCACCACGGACCTCAAAACTGAAAAGGGTTCCGAGCTTTATGGTTTTGTATGCAGAAGAATGCATCAGGGATCACGTGGCACCAAAAACCAAAAGTCTTATTTTCACATGAAATTTTCAGAAATCGCCGAAAATGCACCACGGGCACCAAAATTTGACCACGGCGCACCTCGGACCTCAAAACTGGAAAGTTCTCCGAGCATTATGATTTTTAAAGCATAAGACTGCACCAGGGATCACGGGGCACCAAAACCCAAAAGTCTTATTTTCGCACGAAAATTGCACAAATGGCCGAAATGCACCGCCGGCACCAAAATTGGACCACGGGGCACCACGGACCTCAAAACTGAAAATTGCTCCAAGCATTATGGTTTTTTACGCATAAGAATGCACCTGGGATCAAGGGGCACAAAACCCAAAAGACTTATTTTTGCACGAAAATTGCACAATGGGCCGAAAATGCAAAATAAACACGAAAATTGGACCACGGGGCACCACGAACCTCAAAACTGAAAAAGAGTTCCGAGCATTATAGTTTTTTTTGCATAAGAATGCACCAGGGATCACGGGGCACCAAAATCCAAAAGTCTTATTTTCGCACGAAAATTTCACAATTGGCCAGATATGAACCATCGGCACCAAAATCGGACCACGGGGCACCATAGACCTCAAAATGAAAAGTGCTCCAAGAATTATGGTTTTTTATGCATAAGAATGCACCAGGGATCACGGGGCACCAAAATCCAAAAGTCTTATTTTCGCACAAAAATTGCACAATGGGCCGAAAATGCACCACGGGCACCAAAATTGGACCACAGGGCACCTCGAACCTCAAAACTAAAAAGTGCTCTAAGCATTATGGTTTTTTATGCATAAGAATGCACCAGGGATGACAGGGCACCAAAACCCAAAAGTCTTATTTTCGCACGAAAATTGTACAAATGGTCGAAAATGCACCACCGGCACCAAAATTGGACCACAGGGCACAACGGACCTCAAAATGGAAAAGGGTTTTGAGCTTTATGGTTTTGTATGCATAAGAATGCACCAGGGATCACGAGGCACCAAAATCCAAAAGTCTTATTTTCGCACGAAAATTGCGCAAATGGCAAAAAATGCACCACCGGCACGAAAATTGGACCACGGGGCACCACGGACCTCAAAACTGAAAAGTGCTCTGTCCATTATGGTTTTTAATACATAAGAATGCACCTGGGATCACGAGGCACCAAAACCCGAAAGGCTTATTTTCGCACAAAAATTTCACAAATGGCCGAAAATGCAACAACGACACCAAAATTTGACCACGGGACACAACGGACCTCAAAACTGAAAAGTGCTCCATGCATTATGGTTTTTTATGCATAAGAATGCACCAGGGATCATGGGGCACGAAAACCCAAAAGTTTTATTTTCGCACGAAAATTGTACAAATGGTCGAAAATGCACCACCGGCACCAAAATTGGACCACGGGGCACCACGGACCTCAAAACTGAAAAGGGTACCAAGCTTTATGGTTTTATATGCAGACGAATGCACCAGGGATCACGTGGCACCAAAAACCAAAAGTCTTATTTTCACACGAAAATTTCACAAATCGCCGAAAATGCACCACGGGCACCAAAATTTGACCACGGCGCACCTCGGACCTCAAAACTGGAAAGTTCTCCGAGCATTATGATTTTTAATGCATAAGAATGCACCAGGGATCACGGGGCACCAAAACCCAAAAGTCTTATTTTCGCACGAAAATTGCACAAATGGCCGGAATGCACCGCCGGCACCAAAATTGGACCACGGGGCACCACGGACCTCAAAACTGAAAATTGCTCCAAGCATTATGGTTTTTTACGCATAAGAATGCACCTGCGATCAAGGGGCACCAAAACCCAGAAGACTTATTTTCGCACGAAAATTGCACAACGGGCCGAAAATGCAAAATAAACACGAAAATTGGACCACGGGGCACCATGAACCTCAAAACTGAAAAAGAGTTCCGAGCATTAAATTTTTTTTTTGCATAAGATTGCACCAAGGATCACGGGGCACCAAAATCCAAAAGTCTTATTTTCGCACGAAAATTTAACAATTGGCCGAATATGCACCATCGGCACCAAAATCGGACCACGGGGCACCACAGACCTCAAAATGAAAAGTGCTCCAAGAATTATGGTTTCTTATGCATAAGAATGCACCAGGGATCACAGGGCACCAAATTCTAAAAGTCTTATTTTCGCACAAGAATTGCAAAATTGGCCGAAAATGCACCATGGGTTCCAAAATTGGACCACAGGGCACCTCGAACCTCAAAACTGAAAAGTGCTCCGAGCATTATGGTTTTTTATGCATAAGAATGCACCAGGGATGACAGGGCACCAAAACCCAAAAGTCTTATTTTCGCACGAAAATTGTACAAATTGTCGAAAATGCACCACCGGCACCAAAATTGGACCACAGGGCACCACGGACCTCAAAACGGAAAAGGGTTTTGAGCTTTATGGTTTCGTATGCATAAGAATGCACCAGGGATCACGAGGCACCAAAATCCAAAAGTCTTATTTTCGCACGAAAATTGCGCAAATGGCAAAAAATGCACCACCGGCACGAAAATTGGACCACGGGGCACCACGGACCTCAAAACTGAAAAGTGCTCTGACCATTATGGTTTTTTATACATAAGAATGCACCTGGGATCACGGGGCACCAAAACCCAAAAGGCTTATTTTCGCACAAAAATTTCACAAATGGCCGAAAATGCAACAACGACACCAAAATTTGACCACGGGGCACCACGGACCTCAAAACTGAAAAGTGCTCCAAGCATTATGGTTTTTTACGCATAAGAATGCACCTGGGTTCAAGGGGCACCAAAACCCAAAAGACTTATTTTCGCACGAAAATTGCACAATGGGCCGAAAATGCACCACCGACACCAAAATTCGACCACGGGGCAACACGGACCTCAAAATGAAAAGTTCTCCAAGAATTATGGTTTTTTATGCATAAGAATGCACCACGGATCACGGGGCACAAAAATCCAAAAGTCTTATTTTCGCACAAAAATTGCACAATGGGCCGAAAATGCACCACGGGCACCAAAATTGGACCACAGGGCACCTCGAACCTCAAAACTGAAAAGTGCTTCGAGCAATATGGTTTTTTATGCATAAGAATGCACCAGGGATGCCAGGGCACCAGAACCCAAAAGTCTTATTTTCGCACGAAAATTGTACAAATGGTCGAAAATGCACCACCGGCACCAAAATTGGACCACGGGGCACCACGGACCTCAAAACTGAAAAGGGTTCCGAGCTTTATGGTTTTGTATGCAGAAGAATGCACCAGGGATCACGTGGCACCAAAAACCAAAAGTCTTATTTTCCCACGAAAATTTCACAAATCGCCGAAAATGCACCACGGTCACCAAAATTTGACCACGGCGAACCTCGGACCTCAAAACTGGAAAGTTCTCCGAGCATTTTGATTTTTAATGCATAAGAATGCACCAGAGATCACGGGGGCACCAAAACCCAAAAGTCTTATTTTTGCACGAAAATTGCACAAATGGCCGAAATGCACCACCGGCACCAAAATTGGACCACGGGGCACCACGGACCTCAAAACTGAAAATTGCTCCAAGCATTATGGTTTTTTACGCATAAGAATGCACCTGGGATCAAGGGGCACCAAAACCCAAAAGACTTATTTTCGCACGAAAATTGCACAATGGGCCGAAAATGCAAAATAAACACGAAAATTGGACGACGGGGCACCACGAACCTCAAAACTAAAAAAGAGTTCCGAGCATTATAATTTTTTTTGCATAAGAATGCACCAGGGATCACGGGGCACCAAAATCCAAAAGTCTTATTTTCGCACGAAAATTTCACAATTGGCCGAATATGCACCATCGGCACCAAAATCGGACCACGGGGCACCACAGACCTCAAAATGAAAAGTTCTCCAAGAATTATGGTTTTTTATGCATAAGAATGCACCACGGATCACGGGGCACCAAAATCCAAAAGTCTTATTTTCGCACAAAAATTGCACAATGGGCCGAAAATGCACCACGGGCACCAAAATTGGACCACAGGGCACCTCGAACCTCAAAACTGAAAAGTGCTCCGAGCATTATGGTTTTTTATGCATAAGAATGCACCAGGGATGACAGGGCACCAGAACCCAAAAGTCTTATTTTCGCACGAAAATAGTACAAATGGTCGAAAATGCACCACCGGCACCAAAATTGGACCACAGGGCACCACGGACCTCAAAACGGAAAAGGGTTTTGAGCTTTATGGTTTTGTATGCATAAGAATGCACCAGGGATCACGAGGCACCAAAATCCAAAAGTCTTATTTTCGCACGAAAATTGCGCAAATGGCAAAAAATGCACCACCGGCACGAAAATTGGACCACGGGGTACCACAGACCTCAAAACTGAAAAGTGCTCTGACAATTATGGTTTTTTATACATAAGAATGCACCTGGGATCACGGGGCACCAAAACCCAAAAGGCTTATTTTCGCACAAAAATTTCACAAATGGCCGAAAATGCAACAACGACACCAAAGTTTGACCACGGGGCACCACGGACCTCAAAACTTGAAAGTGCTCCAAGCATTATGGTTTTTTACGCATAAGAATGCACCTGGGATCAAGGGGCACCAAAACCCAAAAGACTTATTTTCGCACGAAAATTGCACAATGGGCCGAAAATGCACCACGGGCACCAAAATTGGACCACGGGGCACCACGGACCTCAAAATGAAAAGTTCTCCAAGAATTATGGTTTTTTATGCATAAGAATGCACCACGGATCACGGGGCACCAAAATCCAAAAGTCTTATTTTCGCACAAAAATTGCACAATGGGCCGAAAATGCACCACGGGCACCAAAATTGGACCACAGGGCACCTCGAACCTCAAAACTGAAAAGTGCTCCGAGCATTATGGTTTTTTATGCATAAGAATGCACCAGGGATGACAGGGCACCAGAACCCAAAAGTCTTATTTTCGCACGAAAATAGTACAAATGGTCGAAAATGCACCACCGGCACCAAAATTGGACCACAGGGCACCACGGACCTCAAAACGGAAAAGGGTTTTGAGCTTTATGGTTTTGTATGCATAAGAATGCACCAGGGATCACGAGGCACCAAAATCCAAAAGTCTTATTTTCGCACGAAAATTGCGCAAATGGCAAAAAATGCACCACCGGCACGAAAATTGGACCACGGGGCACCACAGACCTCAAAACTGAAAAGTGCTCTGACAATTATGGTTTTTTATACATAAGAATGCACCTGGGATCACGGGGCACCAAAACCCAAAAGGCTTATTTTCGCACAAAAATTTCACAAATGGCCGAAAATGCAACAACGACACCAAAATTTGACCACGGGACACAACGGACCTCAAAACTGAAAAGTGCTCCATGCATTATGGTTTTTTATGCTTAAGAATGCACCAGAGATCACGGGGCACCAAAACCCAAAAGTCTTATTTTTGCACGAAAATTGCACAAATGGCCGAAATGCACCGCCGGCACCAAAATTGGACCACGGGACACCACGGACCTAAAAACTGAAAATTGCTCCAAGCATTATGGTTTTTTACGCATAAGAATGCACCTGGGATCAAGGGGCACCAAAACCCAAAAGACTTATTTTCGCACGAAAATTGCACAATGGGCCGAAAATGCAAAATAAACACGAAAATTGGACGACGGGGCACCACGAACCTCAAAACTAAAAAAGAGTTCCGAGCATTATAATTTTTTTTGCATAAGAATGCACCAGGGATCACGGGGCACCAAAATCCAAAAGTCTTATTTTCGCACGAAAATTTCACAATTGGCCGAATATGCACCATCGGCACCAAAATCGGACCACGGGGCACCACAGACCTCAAAATGAAAAGTTCTCCAAGAATTATGGTTTTTTATGCATAAGAATGCACCACGGATCACGGGGCACCAAAATCCAAAAGTCTTATTTTCGCACAAAAATTGCACAATGGGCCGAAAATGCACCATGGGCACCAAAATTGGACCACAGGGCACCTCGAACCTCAAAACTGAAAAGTGCTCCGAGCATTATGGTTTTTTATGCATAAGAATGCACCAGGGATGACAGGGCACCAAAACCCAAAAGTCTTATTTTCGCACGAAAATTGTACAAATGGTCGAAAATGCACCACCGGCACCAAAATTGGACCACAGGGCACCACGGACCTCAAAACGGAAAAGGGTTTTGAGCTTTATGGTTTTGTATGCATAAGAATGCACCAGGGATCACGAGGCACCAAAATCCAAAAGTCTTATTTTCGCACGAAAATTGCGCAAATGGCAAAAAATGCACCACCGGCACGAAAATTAGACCACGGGGCACCACGGACCTCAAAACTGAAAAGTGCTCTTACCATTATGGTTTTTTATACATAAGAATGCACCTGGGATCACGGGGCACCAAAACCCAAAAGGCTTATTTTCGCACAAAAATTTCACAAATGGCCGAAAATGCAACAACGACACCAAAATTTGACCACGGGACACAACGGACCTCAAAACTGAAAAGTGCTCCATGCATTATGATTTTTTATGCATAAGAATGCACCAGGGATCATGGGGCACGAAAACCCAAAAGTTTTATTTTCGCACGATTTGTACAAATGGTCGAAAATGCACCACCGGCACCAAAATTGGAACTCGGGGCACCACGGACCTCAAAACTGAAAAGGGTTCCGAGCTTTATGGTTTTGTATGCAGAAGAATGCACCAGGGATCACGTGGCACCAAAAACCAAAAGTCTTATTTTCACACGAAAATTTCACAAATCGCCGAAAATGCACACGGGCACCAAAATTGGACCACGGCGCACCTCGGACCTCAAAACTGGAAAGTTCTCCGAGCATTATGATTTTTAATGCATAAGAATGCACCATGGATCACGGGGCACCAAAACCCAAAAGTCTTATTTTCGCATGAAAATTGCACAAATGGCCGAAATGCACCGCCGGCACCAAAATTGGACCACGGGGCTCCACGGACCTCAAAACTGAAAATTGCTCCAAGCATTATGGTTTTTTACGCATAAGAATGCACCTGGGATCAAGGGGCACCAAAACCCAAAAGACTTATTTTCGCACGAAAATTGCACACTGGGCCGAAAATGCAAAATAAACACGAAAATTGGACCACGGGGCACCACGAACCTCAAAACTGAAAAAGAGTTTCGAGCATTATAATTTTTTTTGCATAAGAACGCACCAGGGATCACGTGGCACCAAAATCCAAAAGTCTTATTTTCGCACGAAAATCTCACAATTGGCCGAATATGCACCATCGACACCAAAATCGGACCACGGGGCACCACAGACCTCAAAATGAAAAGTGCTCCAAGAATTATGGTTTTTTATGCATAGGAATGCACCAGGGATCACGGGGCACCAAAATCCAAAAGTCTTATTTTCGCACAAAAATTGCACAATGGGCCGAAAATGCACCACGGGCACCAAAATTGGACCACGGGGCACCACAGACCTCAAAATGAAAAGTGCTCCAAGAATTATGGTTTTTTATGCATAAGAATGCACCAGGGATGACAGGGTACCAAAACCCAAAAGTCTTATTTTCGCACGAAAATTGTACAAATGGTCGAAAATGCACCACCGGCACCAAAATTGGACCACAGGGCACCACGGACCTCAAAACGGAAAAGGGTTTTGAGCTTTATGGTTTTGTATGCATAAGAATGCACCAGGGATCACGAGGCACCAAAATCCAAAAGTCTTATTTTCGCACGAAAATTGCGCAAATGGCAAAAAATGCACCACCGGCACGAAAATTGGACCACGGGGCACCACGGACCTCAAAACTGAAAAGTGCTTTGACCATTATGGTTTTTTATACATAAGAATGCACCTGGGATCACGAGGCACCAAAACCCAAAAGGCTTATTTTCGCACAAAAATTTCACAAATGACCGAAAATGCAACAACGACACCAAAATTTGACCACGGGACACAACGGACCTCAAAACTGAAAACTGCTCCATGCATTATGATTTTTTATGCATAAGAATGCACCAAGGATCATGGGGCACGAAAACCCAAAAGTTTTATTTTCGCACGAAAATTGTACAAATGGTCGAAAATGCACCACCGGCACCAAAATTGGACCACGGGGCACCACGGACCTCAAAACTGAAAAGGGTTCCAAGCTTTATGGTTTTGAATGCTGAAGAATGCACCAGGGATCACGTGGCACCAAAAACCAAAAGTCTTATTTTCACACGAAAATTTCACAAATCGCCGAAAATGCACCATAGGCACCAAAATTTGGCCACGGCGCACCTCGGACCTCAAAACTGGAAAGTTCTCCGAGCATTATGATTTTTAATGCATAAGAATGCACCAGGGATCACGGGGCACCAAAACCAAAAAGTCTTATTTTCGCACGAAAATTGCACAAATGGCCGAAATGCACCGCCGGCACCAAAATTGGACCATGGGGCACCACGGACCTCAAAACTGAAAATTGCTCCAAGCATTATGGTTTTTTACGCATAAGAATGCACCTGGGATCAAGGGGCACCAAAACCCAAAAGACTTATTTTCGCACGAAAATTGCACAATGGGCCGAAAATGCACCACGGGCACCAAAATTGGACCACGGGGCACCACGGACCTCAAAATGAAAAGTTCTCCAAGAATTATGGTTTTTTATGCATAAGAATGCACCACGGATCACGGGGCACCAAAATCCAAAAGTCTTATTTTCGCACAAAAATTGCACAATGGGCCGAAAATGCACCACGGGCACCAAAATTGGACCACAGGGCACCTCGAACCTCAAAACTGAAAAGTGCTCCGAGCATTATGGTTTTTTATGCATAAGAATGCACCAGGGATGACAGGGCACCAGAACCCAAAAGTCTTATTTTCGCACGAAAATAGTACAAATGGTCGAAAATGCACCACCGGCACCAAAATTGGACCACAGGGCACCACGGACCTCAAAACGGAAAAGGGTTTTGAGCTTTATGGTTTTGTATGCATAAGAATGCACCAGGGATCACGAGGCACCAAAATCCAAAAGTCTTATTTTCGCACGAAAATTGCGCAAATGGCAAAAAATGCACCACCGGCACGAAAATTGGACCACGGGGCACCACAGACCTCAAAACTGAAAAGTGCTCTGACAATTATGGTTTTTTATACATAAGAATGCACCTGGGATCACGGGGCACCAAAACCCAAAAGGCTTATTTTCGCACAAAAATTTCACAAATGGCCGAAAATGCAACAACAACACCAAAATTTGACCACGGGACACAACGGACCTCAAAACTGAAAAGTGCTCCAAGCATTATGGTTTTTTACGCATAAGAATGCACCTGGGATCAAGGGGCACCAAAACCCAAAAGACTTATTTTCGCACGAAAATTGCACAATGGGCCGAAATGCACCGCCGGCACCAAAATTGGACCACGGGGCACCACGGACCTAAAAACTGAAAATTGCTCCAAGCATTATGGTTTTTTACGCATAAGAATGCACCTGGGATCAAGGGGCACCAAAACCCAAAAGACTTATTTTCGCACGAAAATTGCACAATGGGCCGAAAATGCAAAATAAACACGAAAATTGGACGACGGGGCACCACGAACCTCAAAACTAAAAAAGAGTTCCGAGCATTATAATTTTTTTTGCATAAGAATGCACCAGGGATCACGGGGCACCAAAATCCAAAAGTCTTATTTTCGCACGAAAATTTCACAATTGGCCGAATATGCACCATCGGCACCAAAATCGGACCACGGGGCACCACAGACCTCAAAATGAAAAGTTCTCCAAGAATTATGGTTTTTTATGCATAAGAATGCACCACGGATCACGGGGCACCAAAATCCAAAAGTCTTATTTTCGCACAAAAATTGCACAATGGGCCGAAAATGCACCACGGGCACCAAAATTGGACCACAGGGCACCTCGAACCTCAAAACTGAAAAGTGCTCCGAGCATTATGGTTTTTTATGCATAAGAATGCACCAGGGATGACAGGGCACCAGAACCCAAAAGTCTTATTTTCGCACGAAAATAGTACAAATGGTCGAAAATGCACCACCGGCACCAAAATTGGACCACAGGGCACCACGGACCTCAAAACGGAAAAGGGTTTTGAGCTTTATGGTTTTGTATGCATAAGAATGCACCAGGGATCACGAGGCACCAAAATCCAAAAGTCTTATTTTCGCACGAAAATTGCGCAAATGGCAAAAAATGCACCACCGGCACGAAAATTGGACCACGGGGTACCACAGACCTCAAAACTGAAAAGTGCTCTGACAATTATGGTTTTTTATACATAAGAATGCACCTGGGATCACGGGGCACCAAAACCCAAAAGGCTTATTTTCGCACAAAAATTTCACAAATGGCCGAAAATGCAACAACGACACCAAAATTTGACCACGGGACACAACGGACCTCAAAACTGAAAAGTGCTCCATGCATTATGATTTTTTATGCATAAGAATGCACCAGGGATCATGGGGCACGAAAACCCAAAAGTTTTATTTTCGCACGATTTGTACAAATGGTCGAAAATGCACCACCGGCACCAAAATTGGAACTCGGGGCACCACGGACCTCAAAACTGAAAAGGGTTCCGAGCTTTATGGTTTTGTATGCAGAAGAATGCACCAGGGATCACGTGGCACCAAAAACCAAAAGTCTTATTTTCACACGAAAATTTCACAAATCGCCGAAAATGCACACGGGCACCAAAATTGGAGCACGGCGCACCTCGGACCTCAAAACTGGAAAGTTCTCCGAGCATTATGATTTTTAATGCATAAGAATGCACCATGGATCACGGGGCACCAAAACCCAAAAGTCTTATTTTCGCATGAAAATTGCACAAATGGCCGAAATGCACCGCCGGCACCAAAATTGGACCACGGGGCTCCACGGACCTCAAAACTGAAAATTGCTCCAAGCATTATGGTTTTTTACGCATAAGAATGCACCTGGGATCAAGGGGCACCAAAACCCAAAAGACTTATTTTCGCACGAAAATTGCACACTGGGCCGAAAATGCAAAATAAACACGAAAATTGGACCACGGGGCACCACGAACCTCAAAACTGAAAAAGAGTTTCGAGCATTATAATTTTTTTTGCATAAGAACGCACCAGGGATCACGTGGCACCAAAATCCAAAAGTCTTATTTTCGCACGAAAATCTCACAATTGGCCGAATATGCACCATCGACACCAAAATCGGACCACGGGGCACCACAGACCTCAAAATGAAAAGTGCTCCAAGAATTATGGTTTTTTATGCATAGGAATGCACCAGGGATCACGGGGCACCAAAATCCAAAAGTCTTATTTTCGCACAAAAATTGCACAATGGGCCGAAAATGCACCACGGGCACCAAAATTGGACCACGGGGCACCACAGACCTCAAAATGAAAAGTGCTCCAAGAATTATGGTTTTTTATGCATAAGAATGCACCAGGGATGACAGGGCACCAAAACCCAAAAGTCTTATTTTCGCACGAAAATTGTACAAATGGTCGAAAATGCACCACCGGCACCAAAATTGGACCACAGGGCACCACGGACCTCAAAACGGAAAAGGGTTTTGAGCTTTATGGTTTTGTATGCATAAGAATGCACCAGGGATCACGAGGCACCAAAATCCAAAAGTCTTATTTTCGCACGAAAATTGCGCAAATGGCAAAAAATGCACCACCGGCACGAAAATTGGACCACGGGGCACCACGGACCTCAAAACTGAAAAGTGCTTTGACCATTATGGTTTTTTATACATAAGAATGCACCTGGGATCACGAGGCACCAAAACCCAAAAGGCTTATTTTCGCACAAAAATTTCACAAATGACCGAAAATGCAACAACGACACCAAAATTTGACCACGGGACACAACGGACCTCAAAACTGAAAAGTGCTCCATGCATTATGATTTTTTATGCATAAGAATGCACCAAGGATCATGGGGCACGAAAACCCAAAAGTTTTATTTTCGCACGAAAATTGTACAAATGGTCGAAAATGCACCACCGGCACCAAAATTGGACCACGGGGCACCACGGACCTCAAAACTGAAAAGGGTTCCAAGCTTTATGGTTTTGAATGCTGAAGAATGCACCAGGGATCACGTGGCACCAAAAACCAAAAGTCTTATTTTCACACGAACATTTCACAAATCGCCGAAAATGCACCATAGGCACCAAAATTTGACCACGGCGCACCTCGGACCTCAAAACTGGAAAGTTCTCCGAGCATTATGATTTTTAATGCATAAGAATGCACCAGGGATCACGGGGCACCAAAACCAAAAAGTCTTATTTTCGCACGAAAATTGCACAAATGGCCGAAATGCACCGCCGGCACCAAAATTGGACCATGGGGCACCACGGACCTCAAAACTGAAAATTGCTCCAAGCATTATGGTTTTTTACGCATAAGAATGCACCTGGGATCAAGGGGCACCAAAACCCAAAAGACTTATTTTCGCACGAAAATTGCACAATGGGCCAAAAATGCAAAATAAACACGAAAATTGGACCACGGGGCACCTCGAACCTCAAAACTGAAAAAGAGTTCCGAGCATTATAAATTTTTTTGCATAAGAATGCACCAGGGATCACGGGGCACCAAAATCCAAAAGTCTTATTTTCGCACGAAAATCTCACAATTGGCCGAATATGCACCATCGACACCAAAATCGGACCACGGGGCACCACAGACCTCAAAATGAAAAGTGCTCCAAGAATTATGGTTTTTTATGCATAGGAATGCACCAGGGATCACGGGGCACCAAAATCCAAAAGTCTTATTTTCGCACAAAAATTGCACAATGGGCCGAAAATGCACCACGGGCACCAAAATTGGACCACGGGGCACCACAGACCTCAAAATGAAAAGTGCTCCAAGAATTATGGTTTTTTATGCATAAGAATGTACCAGGGATGACAGGGCACCAAAACCCAAAAGTCTTATTTTCGCACGAAAATTGTACAAATGGTCGAAAATGCACCACCGGCACCAAAATTGGACCACAGGGCACCACGGACCTCAAAACGGAAAAGTGCTCTGACCATTATGGTTTTTTATGCATAAGAATGCACCAGGGATGACAGGGCACCAAAACCCAAAAGTCTTATTTTCGCACGAAAATTGTACAAATGGTCGAAAATGCACCACCGGCACCAAAATTGGACCACGGGGCACCACGGACCTCAAAACTGAAAAGTGCTCTGACCATTATGGTTTTTTATACATAAGAATGCACCTGGGATCACGAGGCACCAAAACCCAAAAGGCTTATTTTCGCACAAAAATTTCACAAATGACCGAAAATGCAACAACGACACCAAAATTTGACCACGGGACACAACGGACCTCAAAACTGAAAAGTGCTCCATGCATTATGATTTTTTATGCATAAGAATGCACCAAGGATCATGGGGCATGAAAACCCAAAAGTTTTATTTTCGCACGAAAATTGTACAAATGGTCGAAAATGCACCACCGGCACCAAAATTGGACCACGGGGAACCACGGACCTCAAAACTGAAAAGGGTTCCAAGCTTTATGGTTTTGTATGCAGAAGAATGCACCAGGGATCACGTGGCACCAAAAACCAAAAGTCTTATTTTCACACGAAAATTTCACAAATCGCCGAAAATGCACCATGGGCACCAAAATTTGACCACGGCGCACCTCGGACCTCAAAACTGGAAAGTTCTCCGAGCATTATGATTTTTAATGCATAAGAATGCACCAGGGATCACGGGGCACCAAAACCCAAAAGTCTTATTTTCGCACGAAAATTGCACAAATGGCCGAAATGCACCGCCGGCACCAAAATTGGACCACGGGGCACCACAGACCTCAAAACTGAAAATTGCTCCAAGCATTATGGTTTTTTACGCATAAGAATGCACCTGGGATCAAGGGGCACCAAAACCCAAAAGACTTATTTTCGCACGAAAATTGCACAATGGGCCGAAAATGCAAAATAAACACGAAAATTGGACCACGGGGCACCACGAACCTCAAAACTGAAAAAGAGTTCCGAGCATTATAATTTTTTTTGCATAAGAATGCACCAGGGATCACGGGGCACCAAAATCCAAAAGTCTTATTTTCGCACGAAAATTTCACAATTGGCCGAATATGCACCATCGGTACCAAAATCGGACCACGGGGCACCACAGACCTCAAAATGAAAAGTGCTCCAAGAATTATGGTTTTTTATGCATAAGAATGCACCAGGGATCACGGGGCACCAAAATCCAAAAGTCTTATTTTCGCACAAAAATTGCACAATGGGCCGAAAATGCACCACGAGCACCAAAATTGGACCACAGGGCACCTCGATCCTCAAAACTGAAAAGTGCTCCGAGCATTATGGTTTTTTATGCATAAGAATGCACCAGGGATGACAGGACACCAAAACCCAAAAGTCTTATTTTCGCACGAAAATTGTACAAATGGTCGAAAATGCGCCACAGGCCACCTCGGACCTCAAAACTGAAAAGTGCTCCGAGCATTATGGTTTTATTTTCATAAGAATGCAGCAGGGTTCACGGGGCACCAAAACCCAAAAGGCTTATTTTCGCATGAAAATTCCGTAAATGGCCAAAAATGCACCATCGGCACCAAAATTGGACCACGGCGCACCACGGACCTCAAAACTGAAAAATGCTCCAAGAATTATGGTTTTTTATGCATAAGAATGCACCATAGATCTCGGGGCACCAAAACCGAAGAGTCTTATTTTCGCACAAAAATTGCACAAATGGCCGAAAATGCACAACCGGCAGCAAAATTGGACCACGGGGGACCACGAACCTCAAAATTGAAAAGTGTTCTGAGCATTATGGTTTTTTATGCATAAGAATGCAACAGGGATCACGGGCACCAAAACCCAAAAGTCTTATTTTCGCAAGAAAATTGCACAATGGGCCGAAAATGCATCACGGGCACCAAAATTTGAACACGGGGCACCTCGGACCTTTAAAATGGAAAGTTCTCTGTGCATTATGGTTTTTTATGCATAAGAATGCACCAGTGATCACGGGGCACCAAAACCCAAAAGTCTAATTTTCGCACGAAAATTGCACAATGGGACGAAAATGCACCGTAGGGCACCTCTGACCTCAAAACTGAAATGTGTTGTGAGCATTATGGTTTTTATGCATAAGAATGCATCAGGGATCACAGGGGACCAAAACCCAAAAGTCTTATTGTCGCACGAAAATTGCACAATGGGCCGAAAATGCACCTCGAGCACCAAAATTAGACCACAAGGCACAAAAACCCAAAAGTCTTATGTTGGCACAAAAACCCTCGGGCACCAAAACCTAAAACCATAAGAGTCCAATTTTTGTGCCAACATAAGACTTTTAGGTTTTCGTGCCCTGTGGTCCAATTTTGGTGCCCGAGGTGCATTTTCGGCCCATTGTGCAATTTTTGTAAGACAATAAGACTTTTGGGTTTTGGTGCCCTGTGACCCCTGATGCATTCTTATGCATAAAAAACCATAATGCTCCTAATACTTTTCAGTTTTGAGGTCCGTGGTGCCCCGTGGTCCAATTTTGGTGCCGGTGGAGCTTTTTCAGCCATTTGTGCAATTTTCGTGCGAAAATAAGACTTTTGGGTTTTGGTACCCCGTGATCCCTGGTGCATTCTTATGCATTAAAAACCATAATGCTTGCAGCATTTTTCAGTTTTGAGGTCTGTGGTGCCCCGTGGTCCAATTTTGGTGCCCGTGGTGCATTTTCGGCAAATGGTTCAATTCTCGTGCCAAAATAAGACTTTTGGGTTTTGGTGCCCAGTGATCCTTGGTGCATTCTTATGAAAAAAAAAACCATAATGCTTGAGCAATTTTCAGTTTTGAGGTCCGTGCTATCGTGGTCCAATTTTTGTGCTCGTGGTGGATTTTCGGCACATGGTCCAATTTTTGTGCCAACATAAGACTTTTGGGTTTTTGTGCCCTGTGGTCTAATTTTGGTGCTCGAGGTGCATTTTTGGCCCATTGTGCAATTTTCGTGCGACAATAAGACTTTTGGGTTTTGGTGCCCTGTGATCCCTGATGCATTCTTATGCATAAAAACCATAATGCTCACAACACATTTCAGTTTTGAGGTCAGAGGTGCCCTGCGGTGCATTTTCGTCCCATTGTGCAATTTTCGTGCGAAAATTAGACTTTTGGGTTTTGGTGCCCCGTGATCACTGGTGCATTCTTATGCATAAAAAACCATAATGCACAGAGAACTTTCCATTTTAAAGGTCCGAGGTGCCCCGTGTTCAAATTTTGGTGCCCGTGATGCATTTTCGGCCCATTGTGCAATTTTCTTGCGAAAATAAGACTTTTGGGTTTTGGTGCCCGTGATCCCTGTTGCATTCTTATGCATAAAAAACCATAATGCTCAGAACACTTTTCAATTTTGAGGTTCGTGGTCCCCCGTGGTCCAATTTTGCTGCCGGTTGTGCATTTTCGGCCATTTGTGCAATTTTTGTGCGAAAATAAGACTCTTCGGTTTTGGTGCCCCGAGATCTATGGTGCATTCTTATGCATAAAAAACCATAATTCTTGGAGCATTTTTCAGTTTTGAGGTCCGTGGTGCGCCGTGGTCCAATTTTGGTGCCGATGGTGCATTTTTGGCCATTTACGGAATTTTCATGCGAAAATAAGCCTTTTGGGTTTTGGTGCCCCGTGAACCCTGCTGCATTCTTATGAAAATAAAACCATAATGCTCGGAGCACTTTTCAGTTTTGAGGTCCGAGGTGGCCTGTGGCGCATTTTCGACCATTTGTACAATTTTCGTGCGAAAATAAGACTTTTGGGTTTTGGTGTCCTGTCATCCCTGGTGCATTCTTATGCATAAAAAACCATAATGCTCGGAGCACTTTTCAGTTTTGAGGATCGAGGTGCCCTGTGGTCCAATTTTGGTGCTCGTGGTGCATTTTCGGCCCATTGTGCAATTTTTGTGCGAAAATAAGACTTTTGGATTTTGGTGCCCCGTGATCCCTGGTGCATTCTTATGCATAAAAAACCATAATTCTTGGAGCACTTTTCATTTTGAGGTCTGTGGTGCCCCGTGGTCCGATTTTGGTACCGATGGTGCATATTCGGCCAATTGTGAAATTTTCGTGCGAAAATAAGACTTTTGGATTTTGGTGCCCCGTGATCCCTGGTGCATTCTTATGCAAAAAAAATTATAATGCTCGGAACTCTTTTTCAGTTTTGAGGTTCGTGGTGCCCCGTGGTCCAATTTTCGTGTTTATTTTGCATTTTCGGCCCATTGTGCAATTTTCGTGCGAAAATAAGTCTTTTGGGTTTTGGTGCCCCTTGATCCCAGGTGCATTCTTATGCGTAAAAAACCATAATGCTTGGAGCAATTTTCAGTTTTGAGGTCTGTGGTGCCCCGTGGTCCAATTTTGGTGCCGGCGGTGCATTTCGGCCATTTGTGCAATTTTCGTGCGAAAATAAGACTTTTGGGTTTTGGTGCCCCGTGATCCCTGGTGCATTCTTATGCATTAAAAATCATAATGCTCGGAGAACTTTCCAGTTTTGAGGTCCGAGGTGCGCCGTGGTCAAATTTTGGTGCCCATGGTGCATTTTCGGCGATTTGTGAAATTTTCGTGTGAAAATAAGACTTTTGGTTTTTGGTGCCACGTGATCCCTGGTGCATTCTTCTGCATACAAAACCATAAAGCTTGGAACCCTTTTCAGTTTTGAGGTCCGTGGTTCCCCGTGGTCCAATTTTGGTGCCGGTGGTGCATTTTCGACCATTTGTACAATTTTCGTGCGAAAATAAAACTTTTGGGTTTTCATGCCCCATGATCCTTGGTGCATTCTTATGCATAAAAAATCATAATGCATGGAGCACTTTTCAGTTTTGAGGTCCGTTGTGTCCCGTGGTCAAATTTTGGTGTCGTTGTTGCATTTTCGGTCATTTGTGAAATTTTTGTGCGAAAATAAGCCTTTTGGGTTTTGGTGCCTCGTGATCCCAGGTGCATTCTTATGTATAAAAAACCATAATGGTCAGAGCACTTTTCAGTTTTGAGGTCCGTGGTGCCCCGTGGTCCAATTTTGGTGCCGGTGGTGCATTTTCGACCATTTGTACAATTTTCGTGCGAAAATAAGACTTTTGGGTTTTGGTGCCCTGTCATCCCTGGTGCATTCTTATGCATAAAAAACCATAATGGTCAGAGCACTTTTCCGTTTTGAGGTCCGTGGTGCCCTGTGGTCCAATTTTGGTGCCGGTGGTGCATTTTCGACCATTTGTACAATTTTCGTGCGAAAATAAGACTTTTGGGTTTTGGTGCCCTGTCATCCCTGGTGCATTCTTATGCATAAAAAACCATAATGCTCGGAGCACTTTTCAGTTTTGAGGTTCGAGGTGCCCTGTGGTCCAATTTTGGTGCCCGTGGTGCATTTTCGGCCCATTGCGCAATTTTTGTGCAAAAATAAGACTTTTGGATTTTGGTGCCCCGTGATCCCTGGTGCATTCTTATGCATAAAAAACCATAATTCTTGGAGAACTTTTCATTTTGAGGTCTGTGGTGCCCCGTGGTTCGATTTTGGTGTCGATGGTGCATATTCGGCCAACTGTGAAATTTTCTTGCGAAAATAATACTTTTGGATTTTGGTGCCCCGTGATCCCTGGTGGATTCTTATGCAAAAACAATTATAATGCTCGGAACCCTTTTTCAGTTTTGAGGTTCGTGGTGCCCCGTGGTTCAATTTTCGTATTTATTTTGCATTTTCGGCCCATTGTGCAATTTTCGTGCGAAAATAAGTCTTTTGGGTTTTGGTGCCCCTTGATCCCTGCATTCTTATGCGTAAAAAATCATAATGCTTGGAGCAATTTTCAGTTTTGAGGTCCGTGGTGCCCCGTGGTCCAATTTTGGTGCCGGCGGTGCATTTCGGCCATTTGTGCAATTTTCGTGCGAAAATAAGACTTTTGGGTTTTGGTACCCCGTGATCCCTAGTGCATTCTTATGCATTAAAAATCATAATGTTCGGAGAACTTTCCAGTTTTGAGGTCCGAGGTGCGCTGTGGTCAAATTTTGGTGCCCGTGGTGCATTTACGGCGATTTGTGAAATTTTCGTGTGAAAATAAGACTTTTGGTTTTTGGTGCCACGTGATCCCTGGTGCATTCTTCTGCATACAAAACCATAAAGCTCGGAACCCTTTTCAGTTTTGAGGTCCGTGGTGCCCCATGGTCCAATTTTGGTGCCGGTGGTGCATTTTCGACCATTTGTACAATTTTCGTGCAAAATAAAACTTTTTGGTTTTCGTGCCCCATGATCCCTGGTGCATTCTTATGCATAAAAAACCATAATGCATGGAGAACTTTTCAGTTTTGAGGTCCGTTGTGTCCCGTGGTCAAATTTTGGTGTCGTTGTTGCATTTTCGGCCATTTGTGAAATTTTTGTGCGAAAATAAGCCTTTTGGGTTTTGGTGCCCCGTGATCCCAGGTGCATTCTTATGTATAAAAAACCATAATGGTCAGAGCACTTTTCAGTTTTGAGGTCCGTGGTGCCCCGTGGTCCAATTTTCGTGCCGGTGGTGCATTTTTTGCCATTTGCGCAATTTTCGTGCGAAAATAATACTTTTGGATTTTGGTGCCTCGTGATCCCTGGTGCATTCTTATGCATACGAAACCATAAAGCTCAAAACCCTTTTCCGTTTTGAGGTCCGTGGTGCCCTGTGGTCCAATTTTGGTGCCGGTGGTGCATTTTCGACCATTTGTACAATTTTCGTGCGAAAATAAGACTTTTGGGTTTTGGTGCCCTGTCATCCCTGGTGCATTCTTATGCATAAAAAACCATAATGCTCGGAGCACTTTTCAGTTTTGAGGTTCGAGGTGCCCTGTGGTCCAATTTTGGAACCCATGGTGCATTTTCGGCCAATTTTGCAATTCTTGTGCGAAAATAAGACTTTTAGATTTTGGTGCCCCGTGATCCCTGGTGCATTCTTATGCATAAGAAACCATAATTCTTGGAGCACTTTTCATTTTGAGGTCTGTGGTGCCCCGTGGTCCGATTTTGGTGCCGATGGTGCATATTCGGCCAATTGTTAAATTTTCGTGCGAAAATAAGACTTTTGGATTTTGGTGCCCCGTGATCCTTGGTGCAATCTTATGCAAAAAAAAATTATAATGCTCGGAACTCTTTTTCAGTTTTGAGGTTCGTGGTGCCCCGTGGTCCAATTTTCGTGTTTATTTTGCATTTTCGGCCCATTGTGCAATTTTCGTGCGAAAATAAGTCTTCTGGGTTTTGGTGCCCCTTGATCCCAGGTGCATTCTTATGCGTAAAAAACCATAATGCTGGGAGCAATTTTCAGTTTTGAGGTCCGTGGTGCCCCGTGGTCCAATTTTGGTGCCGGCGGTGCATTTCGGCCATTTGTGCAATTTTCGTGCGAAAATAAGACTTTTGGGTTTTGGTGCCCCGTGATCCCTGGTGCATTCTTATGCATTAAAAATCATAATGCTCGGAGAACTTTCCAGTTTTGAGGTCCGAGGTTTGCCGTGGTCAAATTTTGGTGCCCGTGGTGCATTTTCGGCGATTTGTGAAATTTTCGTGTGAAAATAAGACTTTTGGTTTTTGGTGCCACGTGATCCCTGGTGCATTCTTCGGCATACAAAACCATAAAGCTCGGAACCCTTTTCAGTTTTGAGGTCCGTGGTGCCCCGTGGTCCAATTTTGGTGCCGGTGGTGCATTTTCGACCATTTGTACAATTTTCGTGCGAAAATAAGACTTTTGGGTTTTGGTGCCCTGTCATCCCTGGTGCATTCTTATGCATAAAAAACCATAATGCTCGGAGCACTTTTCAGTTTTGAGGTTCGAGGTGCCCTGTGGTCCAATTTTGGTGCTCGTGGTGCATTTTCGGCCCATTGTGCAATTTTTGTGCGAAAATAAGACTTTTGGATTTTGGTGCCCCATGATCCCTGGTGCATTCTTATGCATAAAAAACCATAATTCTTGGAGAACTTTTCATTTTGAGGTCTGTGGTGCCCCGTGGTCCGATTTTGGTGCCGATGGTGCATATTCGGCCAATTGTGAAATTTTCGTGCGAAAATAAGACTTTTGGATTTTGGTGCCCCGTGATCCCTGGTGCATTCTTATGCAAAATGCTCGGAACTCTTTTTCCGTTTTGAGGTTCGTGGTGCCCCGTGCTCCAATTTTCGTGTTTATTTTGCATTTTCGGCCCATTGTGCAATTTTCGTGCGAAAATAAGTCTTTTGGGTTTTGGTGCCCCTTGATCCCAAGTGCATTCTTATGCGTAAAAAACCATAATGCTTGGAGCAATTTTCAGTTTTGAGGTCCGTGGTGCCCCGTGGTCCAATTTTGGTGCCGGCGGTGCATTTCGGCCATTTGTGCAATTTTCGTGCGAAAATAAGACTTTTGGGTTTTGGTGCCCCGTGATCCCTGGTGCATTCTTATGCATTAAAAATCATAATGCTTGGAGAACTTTCCAGTTTTGAGGTCCGAGGTGCGCCGTGGTCAAATTTTGCTGCCCGTGGTGCATTTTCGGCGATTTCTGAAATTTTCGTGTGAAAATAAGACTTTTGGTTTTTGGTGCCACGTCATCCCTGGTGCATTCTTCTGCATACAAAACCATAAAGCTCGGAACCCTTTTCAGATTTGAGGTCCGCGGTGCCCCGTGGTCCAATTTTGGTGCCGGTGGTGCATTTTCGACCATTTGTACAATTTTCGTACGAAAATAAGACTTTTGGGTTTTGGTGCCCTGTCATCCCTGGTGCATTCTTATGCATAAAAAACCATAATGCTCGGAGCACTTTTCAGTTTTGAGGTTCGAGGTGCCCTGTGGTCCAATTTTGGTGCCCGTGGTGCATTTTCGGCCCATTGTGCAATTTTTGTGCGAAAATAAGACTTTTGGATTTTGGTGCCCCGTGATCCCTGGTGCATTCTTATGCATAAAAAACCATAATTCTTGGAGCACTTTTCATTTTGAGGTATGTGGTGCCCCGTGGTCCGATTTTGGTGCCGATGCTGCATATTTGGCCAACTGTGAAATTTTCGTGCGAAAATAAGACTTTTGGATTTTGGTGCCCCGTGATCCCTGGTGCGTTCTTATGCAAAAACAATTATAATGCTCGGAACACTTTTTCAGTTTTGAGGTTCGTGGTGCCCCGTGGTCCAATTTTCGTGTTTATTTTGCATTTTCGGCCCATTGTGCAATATTCGTGCGAAAATAAGTCTTTTGGGTTTTGGTGCCCCTTGATCCCAAGTGCATTCTTATGCGTAAAAAACCATAATGCTTGGAGCAATTTTCAGTTTTGAGGTCCGTGGTGCCCCGTGGTCCAATTTTGGTGCCGGCGGTGCATTTCGGCCATTTGTGCAATTTTCGTGCGAAAATAAGACTTTTGGGTTTTGGTGCCCCGTGATCCCTGGTGCATTCTTATGCATTAAAAATCATAATGCTCGGAGAACTTTCCAGTTTTGAGGTCCGAGGTGCGCCGTGGTCAAATTTTGCTGCAAGTGGTGCATTTTCGGCGATTTCTGAAATTTTCGTGTGAAAATAAGACTTTTGGTTTTTGGTGCCACGTGATCCCTGGTGCATTCTTCTGCATACAAAACCTTAAAGCTCGAAACCCTTTTCAGTTTTGAGGTCCGCGGTGCCCCGTGGTCCAATTTTGGTGCCGGTGGTGCATTTTCGACCATTTGTAAAATTTTCGTGCGAAAATAAGACTTTTGGGTTCTGGTGCCCTGTCATCCCTGGTGCATTCTTATGCATAAAAAACCATAATGCTCGGAGCACTTTTCAGTTTTGAGGTTCGAGGTGCCCTGTGGTCCAATTTTGGTGCCCGTGGTGCATTTTCGGCCCATTGTGCAATTTTTGTGCGAAAATAAGACTTTTGGATTTTGGTGCCCCGTGATCCCTGGTGCATTCTTATGCATAAAAAACCATAATTCTTGGAGCACTTTTCATTTTGAGGTATGTGGTGCCCCGTGGTCCGATTTTGGTGCCGATGGTGCATATTCGGCCAATTGTGAAATTTTCGTGCGAAAATAAGACTTTTGGATTTTGGTGCCCCGTGATCCCTGGTGCGTTCTTATGCAAAAAAAATTATAATGCTCGGAACTCTTTTTCAGTTTTGAGGTTCGTGGTGCCCCGTGGTCCAATTTTCGTGTTTATTTTGCATTTTCGGCCCATTGTGCAATTTTCGTGCGAAAATAAGTCTTTTGGGTTTTGGTGCCCCTTGATCCCAAGTGCATTCTTATGCGTAAAAAACCATAATGCTTGGAGCAATTTTCAGTTTTGAGGTCCGTGGTGCCCCGTGGTCCAATTTTGGTGCCGGCGGTGCATTTCGGCCATTTGTGCAATTTTCGTGCGAAAATAAGACTTTTGGGTTTTGGTGCCCCGTGATCCCTGGTGCATTCTTATGCATTAAAAATCATAATGCTCGGAGAACTTTCCAGTTTTGAGGTCCGAGGTGCGCGGTGGTCAAATTTTGCTGCCCGTGGTGCATTTTCGGCGATTTCTGAAATTTTCGTGTGAAAATAAGACTTTTGGTTTTTGGTGCCACGTGATCCCTGTTGCATTCTTCTGCATACAAAACCATAAATCTCGGAACCCTTTTCAGTTTTGAGGTCCGCGGTGCCCCGTGGTCCAATTTTGGTGCCGGTGGTGCATTTTCGACCATTTGTAAAATTTTCGTGCGAAAATAAGACTTTTGGGTTCTGGTGGCCTGTCATCCCTGGTGCATTCTTATGCATAAAAAACCATAATGCTCGGAGCACTTTTCAGTTTTGAGGTCCGAGGTGCGCCGTGGTCAAATTTTGGTACCCGTGGTGCCTTTTCGGCGATTTATGAAATTTTCGTGTGAAAATAAGACTTTTGGTTTTTGGTGCCACGTGATCCCTGGTGCA
Organism: Pueraria montana var. lobata; assembly: GCA_026413185.1. Taxonomy (NCBI): domain Eukaryota; kingdom Viridiplantae; phylum Streptophyta; class Magnoliopsida; order Fabales; family Fabaceae; genus Pueraria; species Pueraria montana. Next base: position 77,125,354 of record CM048646.1, on the reverse strand, counting down.
TTCTTCTGCATACAAAACCATAATGCACGGAGCACTTTTCAGTTTTCAGGTCCGTTGTGTCCCGTGGTCAAATTTTGGTGTCGCTGTTGCATTTTCGGCCATTTGTGAAATTTTTGTGCGAAAATAAGCCTTTTGGGTTTTGGTGCCCCGTGATCCCAGGTGCATTCTTATGTATAAAAAACCATAATGGTCAGAGCACTTTTCAGTTTTGAGGTCCGTGGTGCCCCGTGGTCCAATTTTCGTGCCGGTGGTGCATTTTTTGCCATTTGCGCAATTTTCGTGCGAAAATAAGACTTTTGGATTTTGGTGCCTCGTGATCCCTGGTGCATTCTTATGCATACAAAACCATAAAGCTCAAAACCCTTTTCCATTTTGAGGTTCGTGGTGCCCTGTGGTCCAATTTTGGTGCCGGTGGTGCATTTTCGACCATTTGTACAATTTTCGTTTCGTTCGAAAATAAGACTTTTGGGTTTTGGTGCCCTGTCATCCCTGGTGCATTCTTATGCATAAAAAACCATAATGCTCGGAGCACTTTTCAGTTTTGAGGTTCGAGGTGCCCTGTGGTCCAATTTTGGTGCCCGTGGTGCATTTTCGGCCCATTGTACAATTTTTTGTGCGAAAATAAGACTTTTGGATTTTGGTGCCCCGTGATCCCTGGTGCATTCTTATGCATAAAAAACCGTAACTCTTGGAGCACTTTTCATTTTGAGGTCTGTGGTGCCCCGTGGTCCGATTTTGGTGCCGATGGTGCATATTCGGCCAATTGTGAAATTTTCGTGCGAAAATAAGACTTTTGGAATTTGGTGCCCCGTGATCCCTGGTGCGTTCTTATGCAAAAAAAATTATAATGCTCGGAACTCTTTTTCAGTTTTGAGGTTCGTGGTGCCCCGTGGTCCAATTTTTGTGTTTATTTTGCATTTTCGGCCCATTGTGCAAATTTCGTGCGAAAATAAGTCCTTTGGGTTTTGGTGCCCCTTCATCCCAGGTGCATTCTTATGCGTAAAAAACCATAATGCTTGGAGCAATTTTCAGTTTTGAGGTCCGTGGTGCCCCGTGGTCCAATTTTGGTGCCGGCGGTGTATTTCGGCCATTTGTGCAATTTTCGTGCGAAAATAAGACTTTTGGGTTTTGGTGCCCCGTGATCCCTGGTGCATTCTTATGCATTAAAAATCATAATGCTCGGAGAACTTTCCAGTTTTGAGGTCCGAGGTGCGCCGTGGTCAAATTTTGGTGCCCGTGGTGCATTTTCGGCGATTTGTGAAATTTTCGTGTGAAAATAAGACTTTTGGTTTTTGGTGCCACGTGATCCCTGGTGCATTCTTCTGCATACAAAACCATAAAGCACGGAACCCTTTTCAGTTTTGAGGTCTGTGGTGCCCCGTGATCCAATTTTGGTGCCGGTGGTGCATTTTCGACCATTTGTACAATTTTTGTTCGAAAATAAAACTTTTGGGTTTTCGTGCCCCATGATCCCTGGTGCATTCTTATGCAGAAAAAACCATAATGCATGGAGCAGTTTTCAGTTTTGAGGTTCGTTGTGTCCCGTGGTCAAATTTTGGTGTCGTTGCTGCATTTTCGGCCATTTGTGAAATTTTTGGGCGAAAATAAGCCTTTTGGGTTTTGGTGCCCCGTGATCCCAGGTGCATTCTTATGTATAAAAAACCATAATGGTCAGAGCACTTTTCAGTTTTGAGGTTCGTGGTGCCCCGTGGTCCAATTTTGGTGCCGGCGGTGCATTTCGGCCATTTGTGCAATTTTCGTGCAAAAATAAGACTTTTAGGTTTTGGTGCCCCGTGATCCCTGGTGCATTCTTATGCATTAAAAATCATAATGGTCGGAGAACTTTCCAGTTTTGAGGTCCGAGGTGTGCCGTGGTCAAATTTTGGTGCCCGTGGTGCATTTTGGGCGATTTGTGAAATTTTCGTGTGAAAATAAGACTTTTGGTTTTTGGTGCCACGTGATCCCTAGTGCATTCTTATGCATACAAAACCATAAAGCTCGGAACCCTTTTCAGTTTTGAGGTTCGTGGTGCCCCGTGGTCCAATTTTTGTGCCGGTGGTGCATTTTTTGCCATTTGCGCAATTTTCGTGCGAAAATAAGACTTTTGGATTTTGGTGCCTCGTGATCCCTGGTGCATTCTAATGCATACAAAACCATAATTCTTGGAGAACCTTTCCGTTTTGAGGTCCAAGGTGCCCTGTTGTCCAATTTTGGTGCTGGTGGTGTATTTTCGGCCATTTGTGCAATTTTCGTGCGAAAATAAGACTTTCGGATTTTGGTGCCCCGTGATCCTTGGTGCATTCTTATGCATAAAAAACCATCATGCTCGGAGCACTTTTCAGTTTTGAGGTCCGTGGTGCCCCGTCGTCCAATTTTTGTGCTCGTGGTACATTTTCTTCCATTTGTGCAATTTTCATGAGAAAATAAGACTTTTGGGTTTTGGTTCCCCGCGATCCCTAGTGCATTCTTGTCCATAAAAAACCACAATGCTCAGAGCACTTTCCAGTTTTGAGGTCCGTTGTGCCCGGTGGTCCAATTTTGGTGCCAATGATGCATTTTCGGCCATTTGTGCAATTTTCGTGCGAAAGTAAGACTTTTGGGTTTTTGTGCCCCGCGATCCCTGGTGCATTCTTATGAATATAAAACCATAATGCTCAGACCACTTTTCAGTTTTGAGGTCCAAGGTGCCCCGTGGTCCAATTTTGGTGCCCATGGTACATTTTCTGAAATTTGTGCAATTTTCATGCGAAGCTAAGACTTTTGGGTTTTTGTGCCCAGCGATCCCTGGTGCATTCTTATGCATACAAAAACATAATGCTTGGAACTCTTTTCAGTTTTAAGGTGTGTGGTGCCCCATGGTCCAATTTTGGTGTCGGTGGTGCATTTTCGGCCATTTGTGCAATTTTCATGCGAAAATAAGACTTTTGGGTTTTGGTACCCCGTGATCCCTGGGGCATTCTTATGCATAAAACCATAATGCTCAGAAGACTTTTAGTATTTGAGGTCTGTGGTTCCCCGTGGTCCAATTTTGGTGTCGGTAGTGCATTTTTGGCCATTTGTGCAATTTTCGTGCGAAAAAAAGTTTTTTGGGTTTTAGTGCCCTGTGATCCATGGTGCATTCTTATGCATAAAGAACCATAACGCTCGGAACACTTTTCAATTTTGAGGTCCGTGGTGCCTCGTGGTCCAAAATCCGGTGTTGCATTTTTTGCCATTTGTACGATTTTCGTGCGAAAACAAGCCTTTTGGGTTTTGGTGCCCCATGATGCCTGGTGCATTCTTATGCATAAAGAACCATAATGCTCGGAACACTTTTCAATTTTGAGGTTCGTGGTGCCTCGTGGTCCAATTTTGGTTCCGGTGTTGCATTTTTTGCCATTTCTGCAATTTTCGTGCGAAAATAAGCCTTTTGGGTTTTGGTGCCCCGTGATCCCTGGTGCATTCTTATGCATAAAAAATCATAATGCTTTGTGGACTTTTCAGTTTTCAGGTTTGAGGTGCCCCGTGGTCCAATTTTGGTGCCGGTGGTCCATTTTGGCCATTTGTGCAATTTTAGTGGGAAAATAAGACTTTTGCGTTTTGGTGCCCCGTGATCCCTGGTGCATTCTTATGCATAAAAAACCATCATGCGTAGAGCACTTTTCAGTTTTGAGGTCCGTGGTGCCCGGTGGTCCAATTTTGGTGCCGATGGAGCATTTTCGGCCATTTGTGCAATTTTCGTGCCAAAATAAGACTTTTGTGTTTTTGTGCCCCGTGATCCCTGGTGCATTCTTATGCATAAAAAACCATAATGCTCAGAGCACTTTTTAGTTTTGAGGTCCGAGGTGCCCCGTGGACAGATTTTGGTGCCCGTCGTGCATTTTCGGCCCATTGTGCAATCTTCGTGCGAAAATAAGACTTTTAGGTTTCGGTGCCCCATTATTCTTGGGGCATTCTTATGCATAAACAACCATAACGCTCAGAGCACTTTTCAGTTTTAAGGTCCAAGGTGCCCGGTGGTCCAATTTTGGTGCCGGAGGTGCCTTTTCGGCCCATTGTGCAATTTTCGTGCGTAAAAAAGACTTTTGGGTTTTGGTGTCCCGTGATCCTTGGTGCATTCTTATGCATAAAAAACCATAATGCTCAGAGAACCTTTCAGTTTTGAGGTCCGAGGTACCCTGTGGTCCAATTTTCGTGCCAGTGGTCCATTTTTGGCCATTTGTGCAATTTTCGTGGGAAAATAAGACTTTTGGGTTTTGGTGCCCCGTGATCCCTGGTGCATTCTTATGCATAAAAAACCATCATGCGTGAAGCACTTTTCAGTTTTAAGGTCTGTGGTGCCCGGTGGTCCCATTTTGGTGTCGATGGAGCATTTTCGGCCATTTGTCCAATTTTCGTGCCAAAATAAGACTTTTGTGTTTTGGTGCCCCATGATCCCTGGTGTATTCTTTTGCATGAAAAACGACAATGCTCAGAGCACTTTTTAGTTTTGAGGTCCGAGGTGCCCCGTGGACAGATTTTGGTGCCCGTCGTGCATTTTCGGCCCATTGTACAATCTTCGTGCAAAAATAAGACTTTTGCGTTTCGGTGCCCCATTATCCCTGGTGCATTCTTATGCATAAACAACCATAACGCTCAAAGTACTTTTCAGTTTTGAGGTCCGAGGTGCCCCGTGGTCCAATTTTGGTGCCGGAGGTGCCTTTTCGGCCCATTGTGCAACTTTTGTGCGAAAAAAAGAGTTTGGGTTTTGTTGCCCCGTGATCCCTGGTGCATTCTTATGCATAAAAAACCATCATGCTTAGAGAACTTTTCAGTTTTGAGGTCCGAGGTGCTCGGTGGTCCAATTTTGGTGTCGGTGGTACATTTTCGGCCATTTGTACAATTTTAGTCGGAAAATAAGACTTTTGGGTTTTGGTGCCCCATGATCCCTGGAGCATTCTTATGCATAAAAAACCATCATGCTTAGAGCACTTTTCAGTTTTGAGATCCGTTGTGCCCGGTGGTCCAATTTTGGTGCCGATGGAGCATTTTCGGCAATTTGTACAATTTTCGTGCGAAAATAAGACTTTTGGTTTTTGGTGCCACGTGATCCCTGGTGCATTCTTCTGCATACAAAACCATAAAGCTTGAAACCCTTTTCAGTTTTGAGGTCCGTGGTGCCCCATGGTCCAATTTTGGTGCCGGTGGTGCATTTTCGACCATTTGTACAATTTTCGTGCGAAAATAAAACTTTTGGGTTTTCGTGCCCCATGATCCCTGGTGCATTCTTATGCATAAAAAACCATTATGCTCGGAGCACTTTTCAGTTTGGTGGTCCGTGGTGCCCGGTGGTGCAATTTAGGTGTCCGTAGTGAATTTTCGGCACATGGTGCAAATTTCGTGCCAAAATAAGACTATTAGGTTTTGGTGCCCCGTGATCCCTGGTGCATCCTTATGCATAACAATCCATAATGCTTGGAGCACTTTTCATTGTGCAATTTTCGTGCGAAAATATGACTTTCTGGGTTTTGGTGCCCCGTGATCCCTGGTTGATTCTTATACATAAAAAATGGTAATGCTCGGAACACTTTTCAGTTTTGAGGTCCATGGTGCCCCATGGTCCAATTTTGGTGCTTGTGGTGAATTTTCAACACATGGTGAAATTTTTGTGCCAAAATAAGACTTTTGGGTTTTTGTGCTCCATGATCACTGGTGCACCCTTATGCATAAAAAACCATAATGCTCTGAGCACTTTTCAGTTTTGAGGTCCATGGTGCCCCGTGGTCCAATTTTGGTGCTTGTGGTGAATTTTCAACACATGGTGAAATTTTCGTGCCAAAATAAGACTTTTCGGTTTTGGTGCTCCATGATCCCTGGTGCACCCTTATGCATAAAAAACCATAATGCTCTGAGCACTTTTCAGTTTTGAGGTATGTGGTGCTCCGTGGTCCAATTTTGGTGGCTGTGGTGCATTTCCGACCCATTGTGCAATTTTAGTGCGAATATAAGACCTTTCGGTTTTGGTGCCTCGTGATCCCTGGAGCATTCTTATGCATAAAAAACCATAATGCTTGTAGCACTTTTCAGTTTTGATGTCCGTGGTGCCCCGTCATCCAAATTTGGTGTTGGTGGTGCATTTTCTGCCATTTGTGCAATTTTCGTGCGAAAATAACACGTTTGGGTATTGGTGCCCCATGATCCGTGGTGCATTCTTATGCATAAAAAAAATAATGCTTGGAGCACTTTTCAGGTTTGAGGTCCGTGGTGCCCCGTGGTCAAATTTTGTTGCCCGTGGTGCATTTTCGGCACATAATGCAACTGTCGTGCCAAAATAAGACTTTTGGGTTTTGGTGCCCCATGATCCCTGGTGCATTCTTATACATAAAAAACAATAATGCTCGGAGGACTTTTCAATTTTGAGGTTCGCCGTGTCCAGTAGTCATATTTTGGTGCCCCGTGGTGCATTTTTGGCCTATGGTGCAATTTCCGCGACAAAATAAGACTTTTAGCTTTTTGTGCCCAGTGATCGTTGGGGCATTCTTAGGCATAAAAAACCATAATTCTCAGAGCACTTTTCAATGTTGAGGTTCGTGGTGCCTCGTGGTCCAATTTTGGTGTCGGTGGTGCATTTTCACCCATTTGTGCAATTTTCGTCTGAAAATAAGACTTTTGGGTTTTGGTGCCCCGTGATCCCTGGTGCATTCTTATGCATAAAAAACCATAACGCTCGGAGCACTTTTCAGTTTTGAGGTTCGTGGTCCCCCGTGGTCCAATTTTGGTGCCAGTAGTGCATTTTCGGCCCATTGCGCAATTTTCGTGCGAAAATAAGACTTTTGGGTATTGGTGCCCCGTGATCCCTAGTGTATTGTTATGCATAAAAAACTATAACGCTTGGAGCACTTTTCAGTTTTGAGGTCTATGGTGCCCCGTGGTACAATTTTGGTGCCGGTGGTGCATTTTTGGCCATTTGTGCAATTTTCGTCCGAAAATAAGACTTTTGGGTTTTGGTGCCCGTGATCCCTGGTGCATTCTTACGCATAAATAACCATAATGCTCGGAGCACTTTTCAGTTTTGAGGTTCGTGGTCCCCCGTGGTCCAATTTTGGTGCCAGTAGTGCATTTTCGGCCCATTGCGCAATTTTTGTGCGAAAATAAGACTTTTGGGTATTGGTGCCCCGTGATCCCTAGTGTATTGTTATGCATAAAAAACTATAACGCTTGGAGCACTTTTCAGTTTTGAGGTCTGTGGTGCCCCGTGGTACAATTTTGGTGCCGGTGGTGCATTTTCGGCCATTTGTACAATTTTCGTCCGAAAATAAGACTTTTGGGTTTTGGTGCCCCGTGATCCCTGGTGCATTCTTACGCATAAATAACCATAATGCTCGAAGCACTTTTCAGTTTTGAGGTTCGTGGTCCCCCGTGGTCCAATTTTGGTGCCCGTGGTGAATTTTCGGCATATAGTGCAATTTCTGTGCCAAAATAAGACTTTTGGGTTTTGGTGCCCCGTGATCCCTGGAGCATTCTTATGCATAAAAAACCATAATGCTCAGAGCACTTTTTAGTTTTGAGGTCCATGGTGCCCCGTGGTCCATTTTTGGTCCCCGTGGTGCATTATCGGCACATGGTCCAATTTTAGTGCCAAAATAAGACTTTGGGTTTTGGTACCCCGTTATCCCTAGTGCATTCTTATGCATAAAAAACCATAATTCTCGGAGCACTTTTCAGTTTTGAGGTCCGTGGTGCCCCGTGGTCCAATTTTGGTGCCGATGGTGCATTTCGGCACATGGCTTAAGTTTCGTGCCAAAATAAGACTTTTGGGTTTTGGTTCCCCGTGATCCCTGGTTCATTCTTATGCACAAAAAAACCATAATGCTCATAGCACTTTTCAGTTTTGAGGTCCGTGGTGCCCCGTGGTCCAATTTTGGTGCTCGTGGTGCATTTTTTGCCACATGGTTTAATTTTCGTGCCAATATAAGACTTTTGATTTTTGGTGCTTCGTTATCCCTAGTGCATTCTTATGCATAAAAAACCATCATGCTCGGAACACTTTTAGGTTTTGAGGTCCGTGGTCTCCAGTGGTCCAATTTTCGAACCCCGTGGTGCTTTTTTGGCAAATGGTGCAATTTTCGTGCCAAAATCTGACTTTTGGGTTTTGGTGCCCCGTTATCCCTGGTTCATTCTTATGCATAAAAAACCATCTTACTCGGAGCACTTTTTGGTTTTGAGGTACGTAGTGCCCCGTGGTCCAAATTTGGTGCCCGTGGTGCATTTTCCGCACATGGTGTAATTTTCGTGCCAAAATAAGACTTTTGGGTTTTGGTTCCCCGTGATCCGTGGTGCATTCTTATGCATAAAAAACCATTATGCTCGGAGCACTTTTCAGTTTTGAGGTCCGTGGTGTCCCGTGGTCCAATTTTGGTGCCTGTGGTGCATTTTCGGCATATTGTCCAATTTTCGTGCCAAAATAATACTTTTGGGTTTCGGTGCTTATTGATCCCTGAGTATTCTTACGCATAAAATACCATAAAGCTCGGAGCACTTTTCACTTTTGAGGTCCGTGGTGCCCCGTGGTCCATTTTTGGTGCCCGTGGTCGATTTTCGGAACATGGTCCAATTTTTGTGCCAAAATAAGACTTTTGGGTTTTGGTGCCCATTGATCCCTGGAGCATTCTTATGCATAAAATACCATAATGCTCGAAGCACTTTTCAGTTTTGAGGTCCGTGGTGCCCCGTGGTCCATTTTTGGTGCCCATGGTGCATTTTCGGCACATGGTCCAATTTTAGTGCCAAAGTAAGACTTTTGGGTTTCGGTGCCCCGTGATCCCTGGTGCATTCTTATGCATAAAAAACCAAAATGCTCGGAGCACTTTTCAATTTTGAGGTCCGTGGTGCCCCGTGGTTCAATTTTGGTGCTCGTGGTGCATTTCGGCATATGCCTTAATTTTCGTCCCAAAATAAGACTTTTGGGTTTTGGTGCCCCGTGATCCCTGGTGCATTCTTATGCATAAAAAACCATAATGCTCAGAGCACTTTTCAGTTTTGAGGTCCGTTGTGCCCCGTGGTCCAATTTTGGTTCCCGTGGTGCATTTTCGGCACATTGTACATTTTTCGTGCGAAAATAAGACTTTTGGATTTTGGTGCCGAGTGATCCCTGGTGCATTATTATGCACAAAAAACCATAATGCTCGAAACTCTTTTCAGTTTGGAGGTCCATGGTGCCCCGTGGTCCAATTTTGGTATCGGTGATGCATTTTTGGCCATTTGTGCAATTTTAATGCGAAAATAAAACATTTGGGTTTTGGTACCCCGTGATCCCTAGCGCATTCTTATGCATAAAAAACCATAATGCTCGAAGCACTTTTCAGTTTTGAGGTCCGACGTGCCCCGCGGTCCAATTTTGGTGCCCGTGGTGCATTTTCGACCCATTGTGCAATTTCCGTGCAAAAATAGGACTTTTCGGTTTTGGTGCCCCATGATCCATGGTGTATTCTTATGCATAAAACCATAATTCTTGGAGCACTTTTTAGTTTTGAGGTCCGTGGTGCCCCGTGGTCCAATTTTGGTGCCGGTGGTGCATTTTCGGCCATTTGTGCAATTTTCGTGCGAAAATAAGACTTTTGGGTTTTGGTGCCCCGTGATCCCTGGTGCATTCTTATAAATAATATGCCATAATCCTTTGGAGCACTTTTCAGTTTTGAGGTCCGAGGTTCCCTGTGGTCCAATTTTGGTGCCCGAAGTGCATTTTCGGCCCATTGTGTCATTTTCGTGCGAAAATAAGACTTTTGGGTTTTGGAGCCCCGTGATCCCTGGTGCATTCTTATGCATAAAAAACCATAATACTCGGAGTACTTTTCAGTTTTGAGGTCCGAGGTGCACCGTGGTCCAATTTTGGTGCCCGTTGTGCATTTTCGGCCCATTGTGCAATTTTCGTGCAAAAATAAGACTTTTGGGTTTTGGTGCCCCATGATCCCTGGTGCATTCTTATGCATAAAAAACCATAATGCTTGGAGCACTTTTCAGTTTTGAGGACCGAGGTGCCCCGAGGTCAAATTTTAGTGCCCTGCTGCATTTTCGGTCCATTGTGCAATTTTCGTGCGAAAATAGGACTTTTGGGTTTTGGTGCCCCATGATCCCTAGTGCATTCTTTGCATAAAAAACCATAATGCTTGAAGCACTTTTTAGTTTTGAGGTCCGTGGTGCCCCGTGGTCCAATTTTGGTGCTGGTGGTGCATTTTCGGCATTTGTGCAATTTTCATGCGAAAGTAACACTTTTGGGTTTAGGTGCCCCGTGATCCCTGGTGCATTTTTATGCATAAAAAACCATAATGCTTCGAAGCACTTTTCAGTTTTGAGGTCCAAGGTACCCCATGGTCCAATTTTGGTGCCCGTGGTGCATTTTCGGCCCATTGTGCAATTTTCGTGCGAAAATAAAACTTTTGGGTTTTGGTGCCCCGTGATCCCTGGTGGATTCTTATGCATAAAAAACCATAATGCTTGAAGCACTTTTCAGTTTTGAGGTCCGTGGAGCCCCGTGGTCCAATTTAGGTGCCGGTGGTGCATTTTCGACCATTTGTGCAATTTTCATGCGAAAATAATACTTTTGGGTTTGGGTGCCCCATGATCCCTGGTGCATTCTTATACATAAAATACCATAATGCTCAAAGTACTTTTCAGTTTTGAGGTCCGACGTGCCCCGTGGTCTAACTTTGGTACCGGTGGTGCATTTTCGGCCCATTGTGCAATTTTCGTGCAAAAATAAGACTATTGGGTTTTGGTGCCCCGTGATCCCTGGTGCATTCTTGTGCATAAAAAACCAAAATGCTCGGAGCACTTTTAAGTTTTGAGGTCCGAGGTGCCTCGTAGTCCAATTTTGGTTCCATTGGTACATTTTCAGCCGTTTGTGCAATTTTCATGCGAAAATAAGACTTTAGGGTTTGGGTAAACCGTTATCCCTGGTGCGTTCTTATCCATAAAAAAACCATAATTCTCGGAGCACTTTTCAGTTTTGAGGTCCGAGGTGCCCCGTGGTCCAATTTTGGTGCCCGTGGTGCATTTTCGGCCCATTGTGCAATTTCCGTGGGAAAATAAGACTTTGGGGTTTTGGTGCGCCGTGAACCCTGGTGCATTCTTATGCATAAATAACCATAATACCCGGAGAACTTTTCAGTTTTGAGGTCCGACATGCCCCATGGTCCAATTTTGGTGCCCGTGGTGCATCTTCGGCCCATTGTGCAATTTTCGTGCGAAAATAGGACTTTTGGGTTTTGGTGCCCCGTGATCCATGGTGCATGCTTATGTATAAAAAACCATAATGTTCAAAGAACTTTTCAGTTTTGAGGTCCGAGGTGCCCCGTGGTCCAATTTTGGTGCCGGTGGTGCATTTTCGGCCCATTGTGCAATTTTCGTGCGAAAATAAGACTTTTGGGTTTTGGTACCCCATGATCCCTAGCGCATTCTTATGCATAAAAAACCATAATGCTCGAAGCACTTTTCAGTTTTGAGGTCCGACGTTCCTCGCGGTCCAATTTTGGTTCCCGTGGTGCATTTTCGACCCATTGTGCAATTTCCGTGCAAAAATAGGACTTTTCGGTTTTGGTGCCCCGTGATCCATGGTGTATTCTTATGCATAAAACCATAATTCTTGGAGCACTTTTTAGTTTTGCGGTCCGTGGTTCCCCGTGGTCCAATTTTGGTGCCGGTGGTGCATTTTCGTGCGAAAATAAGACTTTTGGGTTTTGGTGCCCCGTGATCCCTGGTGCATTCTTATGCATAAAAAACCATAATACTCGGAGCACTTTTCAGTTTTGAGGTCCGAGGTGCACCGTGGTCCAATTTTGGTGCCCGTTGTGCATTTTCGGCCCATTGTGCAATTTTCGTGCAAAAATAAGACTTTTGGGTTTTGGTGCCCCATGATCCCTGGTGCATTCTTATGCATAAAAAACCATAATGCTTGGAGCACTTTTCAGTTTTGAGGACCGAGGTGCCCCGAGGTCAAATTTTGGTGCCCTGCTGCATTTTCGGTCCATTGTGCAATTTTCGTGCGAAAATAAGAGTTTTGGGTTTTGGTGCCTCGGGATCCCTGGTGGATTGTTATGGATAAAAAACCATAATGCATAGAACTCTTTTCAGTTTGGAGGTCCGTCGTGCCCCGTGGTCCAATTTTGGTGTCAGTGGTGCATTTTCGGCCATTTGTGCAATTTTCATGCGAAAATAAGACTTTTGGGTTTTGGTGCCCCGTGATCCCTGGTGCATTCTTATGCATAAAAAACCATCATGCTCAGAGCACTTTTCAGTTTTGAGGTCCGTGGTGTCCCGTGGTCTAATTTTGGTGCTAGTGGTGCATTTTCAATCATTTTTGCAATTTTCGTGCGAAAATAAGACTTTTGGATTTCTGTGCCCATGATCCCTGGTGCATTCTTATGCATAAAAAACAATAATGCTCAGAAATCTTTTTAGTTTTGTGGTCCATGGTTCCCCGTGGTCCAATTTTGGTGTCAGTGGTGCATTTTCGGCCATTTGTGCAATTTTCATGCGAAAATAAGACTTTTGGGTTTTGGTGCCCCGTGATCCCTGGTGCATTCTTATGCATAAAATACCATAATGCTTCGGAGCACTTTTCAGTTTTGAGGTCCAAGGTGCCTCATGGTCCAATTTTGGTGCCCGTGGTGCATTTTCGGCCCATTGTGCAATTTTCGTGCGAAAATAAAACTTTTGGGTTTTGGTGCCCCGTGATCCCTGGTGGATTCTTATGCATAAAAAACCATAATGCTTGGAGCACTTTTCAGTTTTGAGGTCCGTGGAGCCCCGTGGTCCAATTTAGGTGCCGGTGGTGCATTTTCGACCATTTGTGCAATTTTCATGCGAAAATAATACTTTTGGGTTTGGGTGCCCCGTGATCCCTGGTGCATTCTTATGCATAAAATACCATAATGCTCAGAGCACTTTTCAATTTTGAGGTCCGAGGTGCCCCGTGGTCTAACTTTGGTACCGGTGGTGCATTTTTGGCCCATTGTGCAATTTTCGTGCAAAAATAAGACTATTGGGTTTTGGTACCCCGTGATCCCTGGTGCATTCTTGTGCATAAAAAACCAAAATGCTCGGAGCACTTTTAAGTTTTGAAGTCCGGGGTGACTCGTGGTCCAATTTTGGTTCCAGTGGTACATTTTCAGCCGTTTGTGCAATTTTTCATGCGAAAATAAGACTTTTGGGTTTGGGTAAACCATCATCCCTGGTGCATTCTTATCCATAAAAAAACCATAATTCTCGGAGCACTTTTCAGTTTTGAGGTCCGAGGTGCCCCGTGGTCCAATTTTTGTGCCCGTGGTGCATTTTCGGCCCATTATGCAATTTTCGTGGGAAAATAAGACTTTGGGGTTTTGGTGCGACGTGAACCCTGGTGCATTCTTATGCATAAATAACCATAATGCCTGGAGAACTTTTCAGTTTTGAGGTCCGACATGCCCCATGGTCCAATTTTGGTTCCCCTGGTAGATCTTCAGCCCATTGTGCAATTTTCGTGCGAAAATAGGACTTTTGGGTTTTGGTGCCCCATGATCCATGGTGCATTCTTATGCATAAAAAAACCATAATGTTCAGAGAACTTTTCAGTTTTGAGGTCCGAGGTGCCCCGTGGTCCAATTTTGGTGTTGGTGGTGCAATTTCGGCCCATTGTGCAATTTTCGTGCGAAAATAAGAATTTTGGGTTTTGCTGCCCCGCAATCCCTGGTGCATTCTTATGCATAAAAAATCATAAAGCTTGAAGCACTTTTAAGTTTTGAGGTCCGTGGTGCCCCGTGGTCCAATTTTGCTGCCGGTGGTGCATTTTCGGCCCATTGTGCAATTTTCGTTCGAAAATAAGAATTTTGGGTTTGGTGCCCCGTGATCCCTGGTGCATTCTTATCCATAAAAACCATAAAGCTTAGAGCACTTTTCAGTTTTGAGGTCCGAGGTGCACCGTGGTCCAATTTTGGTGCGTGTGGAGCATTTTCAGTACATTGTGCAATTTTCGTGCGAATGTAAGAGTTTTGGGTTTTGGTGCCCCATGATCCCTGGTGCATTCTTATGCATAAAAAACAATAATGCTCAGAAATCTTTTTAGTTTTGTGGTCCATGGTTCCCCGTGGTCCAATTTTGGTGTCAGTGGTGCATTTTCGGCCATTTGTCCAATTTTCATGCGAAAATAAGACTTTTGGGTTTTTGTGCCCCGTGATCCCTAGTGCATTCTTATGCATAAAAAACCATCATGCTCAGAGCACTCTTCAGTTTTGAGGTCCGTGGTGTCCCGTGGTCTAATTTTGGTGCTAGTGGTGCATTTTCAGTCATTTTTGCAATTTTCGTGCGAAAATAAGACTTTTGGATTTCGGTGCCCCGTGATCCTTGGTGCATTCTTATGCATAAAAAACCATAATGCTTGGACCACTTTAAAGTGTTTGAGGTCCGAGGTGTCCCGTGGTGCATTTCGGCCCATTGTTAAACTTTCGTGCGAAAATAAGACTTTTGGATTTTGGTGCCCCGTGATCCCTGGTGCATTCTTATGCATAAAAAACTATCATGCTCAGAGCACTTTTCAGTTTTGAGGTCCGTGGTGTCCCGTGGTCCAATTTTGGTGCCGCTGGTGCATTTTCGGCCAAATTTTGCAATTTTAGTGCGTAAATAAGACTGTTGGGTTTTGGTTCCCCGTGATCCCTGGTGCATTCTTATGCATAAAAAAGCATAATGCTCGGAACACTTTTCAGTTTTGATGTCCTAGGTGCCCGTGGTCCAATTTTGGTGCCCGTGGTACATTTTCGGGCATTTGTGCATTTTTCATGCGAAAATAAGACTTTTGGGTTTTGGTGGCCCGTGATCCCTGGTGCATTCTTATGCATAAAATACCATAATGCTCAGAGCACTTTTCAGTTTTGAGGTCCGAGGTGCCCCGTGGTCTAACTTTGGTACCGGTGGTGCATTTTCGGCCCATTGTGCAATTTTCGTGCAAAAATAAGACTATTGGGTTTTAGTGCCCCGTGATCCCTGGTGCATTCTTGTGCATAAAAAACCAAAATGCTAAGAGCACTTTTAAGTTTTGAGGTCCGAGGTGACTCGTGGTCCAATTTTGGTTCCAGTGGTACATTTTCAGCCGTTTGTGCAATTTTCATGCGAAAATAAGACTTTTGGGTTTGGGTAATCCGTCATCCCTGGTGCATTCTTATCCATAAAAAAACCATAATTCTCGGAACACTTTTCAGTTTTGAGGTCCGAGGTGCCCCGTGGTCCAATTTTTGTGCCCGGTGAGCATTTTTGGCCCATCGTGCAAATTTCGTGCGAAAATAAGACTTTTGGATTTTGGTACCCTGTGATCCTTGGTGCATTCTTATGCATAAAAAACCATAATGCTCAGAGAACTTTTCAGTTTTGAGGTCCGAGGTTCCCCGTGGTCCAATTTCGGTGCCGGTGGTGCATTTTCGGTCCATTATGCAATTTTCGTGGGAAAATAAGACTTTGGGGTTTTGGTGCGCCGTGAACCCTAGTGCATTCTTATGCATAAAAACCCATAATGCCCGAAGAACTTTTCAGTTTTGAGGTCCGACATGCCCCATGGTCCAATTTTGGTGCCCGTGGTGCATCTTCAGCCCATTGTGCAATTTTTGTGCGAAAATAGGACTTTTGGGTTTTGGTGCCCCGTGATCCATGGTGCATTCTTATGCATAAACAACCATGATGTTCAAAGAACTTTTCATTTTTGAGGTCCGAGGTGCTCCGTGGTCCAATTTTGGTGCCGGTGGTGCATTTTCGGCCCATTGTGCAATTTTCGTGCGAAAATAAGACTTTTGGGTTTTGGTACCCCGTGATCCCTGGCGCATTCTTATGCATAAAAAACCATAATGCTCGAACCACTTTTCAATTTTGAGGTCCGACGTTCCCCGCGGTCCAATTTTGGTGCCCGTGGTGCATTTTCGACCCATTGTGCAATTTCCGTGCAAAAATAGGACTTTTCGGTTTTGGTGCCCCGTGATCCATGGTGTATTCTTATGCATAAAACCATAATTCTTGGAGCACTTTTTAGTTTTGAGGTCCGTGGTGCCCCGTGGTCCAATTTTCGTGCCGGTGGTGCATTTTCGGCCCATTGTGCAATTTTCGTGCGAAAATAAGAATTTTGGGTTTTGCTGCCCCGCGATGCCTGGTGCATTCTTATGCATAAAAAATCGTAATGCTTGAAGCACTTTTCAGTTTTGAGGTTCGTGGTGTCCCGTGGTCCAATTTTGCTGCCGGTGGTGCATTTTCGGCCCATTATGCAATTTTCGTTCGAAAATAAGAATTTTGGGTTTTGGTGCCCCGTGATCCCTGGTGCATTCTTATCCATAAAAACCATAAAGCTTAGACCACTTTTCAGTGTTGAGGTCCGAGGTGCCCCGTGGTCCAATTTTGGTGCTTGTGGAGCATTTTCGGTCCATTATGCAATTTTCGTGCGAATGTAAGACTTTTGGGTTTTGGTGCCCCGTGATCCCTGGTGCATTCTTATGCATAAAAAACAATAATGCTCAGAAATCTTTTTAGTTTTGTGGTCCATGGTTCCCCGTGGTCCAATTTTGGTGTCGGTGGTGCATTTTCGGCAATTTGTGCAATTTTCATACGAAAATAAGACTTTTGGGTTTTGGTGCCCCTTGATCCCTAGTGCATTCTTATGCATAAAAAACCATCATGCTCAGAGCACTTTTCAGTTTTGAGGTCCGTGGTGTCCCGTGGTCTAATTTTGGTGCTAGTGGTGAAATTTCGGCCATTGTTGCAATTTTCGTGCGAAAATAAGACTTTTGGGTTTTGTGCCCCATGATCCTTGGGGCACTCTTATGCATAAAAAACCATAATGCTTGGACCACTTTAAAGTGTTTAAGGTAGGAGGTGTCCCGTGGTCCAATTTTGGTGCCCGTGGTGCATTTTCGGCCCATTGTGCAACTTTCGTGCGAAAATAAGACTTTTGGGTTTTGGTGCCCCGTGATCCCTGGCACAATCTTATGCATAAAAAACAATAATGCTCGGAACTCTTTTCAGTTTTGAGGTCCGCGGTGCCCCGTTGTCCAATTTTGGTGTCGGTGGTGCATTTTCTACCATTTGTGCAATTTTCATGCGAAAATAAAACTTTTGGGTTTTTGGGCCCTGTGATCCCTGGTGCATGGTTATGCATAAAAAACCATAATGCTGAGAGCGCTTATCAGTTTTGAGGTCCGACGTGTCCCGCGCTCCAATTTTGGTGCCCGTGGTACATTTTCGACCCATTATGCAATTTTCGTGCGAAAATAAGACTTTTGGGTTTTCGTGCCCTATGATCCCTGGTGCATTCTTACGCATAAAAAATAATAATGCTCGGAGAACTTTTAGGTATTGAGGTCCAAGGTGCCCCTTGGTCAAATTTTGGTGCCCGTGGTTCAATTTCGGCCCATTGTGCAATTTTCGTGTGAAAATAAGACTTTTGGGTTTTGGTGCCATGTGATCCCTGGTGCATTCTTATGCATAAAAAACCATCTTGGTCGGAGCACTTTTTAGTTTTGAGGTCCGTGGTGCCCTGTGGTCCAATTTTGGTGCAAGTGGTGCATTTTCAGCCATTTGTGCAATTTTCGTGCGAAAATAAGACTTTTGGGTTTTGGTGCCCCGCGATTCTTGGTGCATTCTTAAGCATAAAAAACCATAATGCTCAGAACACTTTTCAGTTTTGGGGTCCTAAGTGCCCCGTGGTCCAATTTTGGTGCTCGTGGTATAATTTCGGCCCATTGTGCAATCTTCGTACGAAAATAAGACTTTTGGATTTTGATTCCCCATGATCCCTGGTGCATTCTTAAGCATAAAAAGCCATAATGCTTCGAGCACTTTTCAGTTTTGAGGTCCGACGTGCCCCGTGGTCCAATTTTGGTCCCAGTGGTGCATTTTCGGCCCATTGTGCAACTTTCGTGCGAAAATAAGACTTTTGGCTTTTGGTGCCCTGTGATCCCTGGCACAATCTTATGCATAAAAAACAATAATGCTCGGAACTCTTTTCAGTTTTGAGGTCCGCGGTGCCCCGTTGTCCAATTTTGGTGTCGGTGGTGCATTTTCTACCATTTGTACAATTTTCATGCGAAAATAAAACTTTTGGGTTTTTGTGCCCTGTGATCCCTGGTGCATGGTTATGCATAAAAAACCATAATGCTGAGAGCGCTTATCAGTTTTGAGGTCCGACGTGTCCCGCGCTCCAATTTTGGTGCCCGTGGTACATTTTCGGCCCATTATGCAATTTTCGTGCGAAAATAAGACTTTTGGGTTTTCGTGCCCTATGATCCCTGGTGCATTCTTACGCATAAAAAATAATAATGCTCGGAGAACTTTTAGGTATTGAGGTCCGAGGTGCCCCTTGGTCAAAATTTGGTGCCCGTGGTGCAATTTCGGCCCATTGTGCAATTTTCGTGTGAAAATAAGACTTTTTGGTTATGGTGCCCCGTGATCCCTGGTGCATTCTTAAGCATAAAAAACCATCATGCTCGCAGCACTTTTCAGTTTTGAGGTCCGACGTGCCCCGTGGTCCAATTATGGTGCCCGTGGTGCATTTTTGGCCCATCGTGCAATTTTCGTGCGAAAATAAGACTTTTGGATTTTGGTACCCTGTGATCCTTGGTGCATTCTTATGCATAAAAAACCATAATGCTCAGAGAACTTTTCAGCTTTGAGGTCCGAGGTGCCCCGTGGTCCAATTTCGGTGCCGGTGGTGCATTTTCGACAATTTGTGCAACTTTCTTGCGAAAATAAGACTTTGGGGTTTTGGTGCCCCGTGATCCCTGGTGCATTCTTATGCATAAAAAACCATCTTGGTCGGAGCACTTTTTAGTTTTGGGGTCCTAGGTGCCCCGTGGTCCAATTTTGGTGCTCGTGGTATAATTTCGGCCCATTGTGCAATCTTCGTACGAAAATAAGACTTTTGGATTTTGATTCCCCATGATCCCTGGTGTATTGTTAAGCATAAAAAGCCATAATGCTTCGAGCACTTCTCAGTTTTGAGGTCCGACGTGCCCCGTGGTCCAATTTTGGTGCCCGTGGTGCATTTTCGGCCCATTGTGCAACTTTCGTGCGAAAATAAGACTTTTGGGTTTTGGTGCCCTATGATCCCTGGTGCATTCTTACGCATAAAAAATAATAATGCTCGGAGAACTTTTAGGTATTGAGGTCCGAGGTGCCCCTTGGTCAAATTTTGGTGCCCGTGGTTCAATTTCGGCCCATTGTGCAATTTTCGTGTGAAAATAACACTTTTGGGTTTTGGTGCCAGGTGATCCCTGGTGCATTCTTATGCATAAAAAACCATAATGCTCAGAGAACTTTTCAGTTTTGAGGTCCGAGGTGCCCCGTGGTCCAATTTTGGTGCCGGTGGAGCATTTTCGGCCATTTTTGCAATTTTCGTGCGAAAATAAGACTTTTGGGTTTTGGTGCCCCGAGATCCCTGGTGCATTCTTATACATAAAAAACCATAATGCTCAGAGCACTTTTAGGTTTTGAGGTCCGGGGTGTCCCATGGTCGAATTTTGGTTCCCGTCGTGCATTTTCGGCTCGTTGTGCAATTTTCGTGCGAAAATATGACTTTTTGGTTGTGGTGCCCCGTGATCCCTGGTGCATTCTTAAGCATAAAAAACCATAATGCTCAGAGCACTTTTTAGTTTTGGGGTCCTAGGTGCCCCGTGGTCCAATTTTGGTGCTCGTGGTATAATTTCGGCCCATTGTGCAATCTACGTATGAAAATAAGACTTTTGGATTTTGATTCCCCATGATCCCTAGTGCATTCTTTAGCATAAAAAGCCATAATGCTTCGAGCACTTTTCAATTTTGAGGTCCGACGTGCCCCGTGGTCCAATTTTGGTGCCCGTGGTGCATTGTCGGCCCATTGTGCAACTTTCGTGCGAAAATAAGACTTTTGGGTTTTGGTGCCCCGTGATCCCTGGCACAATCTTATGCATAAAAAACAATAATGCTCGGAACTCTTTTCAGTTTTGAGGTCAGCGGTGCCCCGTTGTCCAATTTTGGTGTCGATAGTGCATTTTCTACCATTTGTGCAATTTTCATGCGAAAATAAGACTTTTAGGTTTTGGTGCCCCGTAATCCCTGGTGCATTCTTTTGCATAAAATACCATAATGCTCGGATCGCTTTTAGGTATTGAGGTCCGAGGTGCCCCTTGGTCAAATTTTGGTGCCCGTGGTGCAATTTCAGCCCATTGTGCAATTTTCGTGCGAAAATAAAACTTTTGGGTTTTTGTGCCCTGTGATTCCTGGTGCATGGTTATGCATAAAAAACCATAATGCTGAGAGTGCTTATCAGTTTTGAGGTCCGACGTGTCCCGCGCTCCAATTTTAGTGCCCGTGGTACATTTTCGGCCCATTATGCAATTTTCGTGCGAAAATAAGACTTTTGGGTTTTCGTGCCCTGTGATCCCTGGTGCATTCTTACGCATAAAAAATAATAATGCTCGGAGAACTTTTAGGTATTAAAGTCCGAGGTGCCCCTTGGTCAAATTTTGGTGCCCGTGGTGCAATTTCGGCCCATTGTGCAATTTTCGTGTGAAGATAAGACTTTTGGGTTTTGGTGCCATGTGATCCCAGGTGCATTCTTATCCATAAAAAACCATAATGCTCAGAGAACTTTTCTTTTTTGAGGTCCGAGGTGCCCCGTGGTCCAATTTTGGGGCCGGTGGAGCATTTTCGACCATTTTTGCAATTTTCGTGCGAAAATAAGACTTTTGGGTTTTGGTGCCCCGAGATCCGTGGTGCATTCTTATGCATAAAAAACCATAATGCTCAGAGCACTTTTAGGTATTGAGGTCCGGGGTGTCCCATGGTCGAATTTTGGTTCCCGCCGTGCATTTTCGTCCCGTTGTGCAATTTTCGTGCGAAAATATGACTTTTTGGTTGTGGTGCCCCGTGATCCCTGGTGCATTCTTAAGCATAAAAAACCATCATGCTCGCAGCACTTTTCAGTTTTGAGGTCCGACGTGCCCCGCGGTCCAATTATGGTGCCCGTGGTGCATTTTTGGCCCATCGTGCAATTTTCGTGCGAAAATAAGACTTTTGGATTTTGGTACCCTGTGATCCTTTGTGCATTCTTATGCATAAAAAACCATAATGCTCAGAGAACTTTTCAGCTTTGAGGTCCGAGGTGCCCCGTGGTCCAATTTCGGTGCTGGTGGTGCATTTTCGACAATTTGTGCAATTTTCTTGCGAAAATAAGACTTTGGGGTTTTGGTGCCCCGTGATCCCTGGTGCATTCTTATGCATAAAAAACCATCTTGGTCGGAGCACTTTTTAGTTTTGGGGTCCTAGGTGCCCCGTGGTCCAATTTTGGTGCTCGTGGTATAATTTCGGCCCATTGTGCAATCTTCGTACGAAAATAAGACTTTTGGATTTTGATTCCCCATGATCCCTGGTGTATTCTTAAGCATAAAAAGCCATAATGCTTCGAGCACTTTTCAGTTTTGAGGTCCGACGTGCCCCGTGGTCCAATTTTGGTGCCCGTGGTGCATTTTCGGCCCATTGTGCAACTTTCGTGCGTAAATAAGACTTTTGGGTTTTGGTGCCCCGTGATCCCTGGCACAATCTTATGCATAAAAAACAATGATGCTCGGAACTCTTTTCAGTTTTGAGGTCCGCGGTGCCCCGTTGTCCAATTTTGGTGTCGGTGGTGCATTTTCTACCATTTGTGCAATTTTCATGCGAAAATAAAACTTTTGGGTTTTTGTGCCCTGTGATCCCTGGTGCATGGTTATGCATAAAAAACCATAATGCTGAGAGCGCTTATCAGTTTTGAGGTCCGACGTGTCCCGCGCTCCAATTTTGGTGCCCGTGGTACATTTTCGACCCATTATGCAATTTTCGTGCGAAAATAAGACTTTTGGGTTTTCGTGCCCTATGATCCCTGGTGCATTCTTACGCATAAAAAATAATAATGCTCAGAGGACTTTTAGGTATTGAGGTCCGAGGTGCCCCTTGGTCAAATTTTGGTGCCCGTGGTTCAATTTCGGCCCATTGTGCAATTTTCGTGTGAAAATAACACTTTTGGGTTTTGGTGCCAGGTGATCCCTGGTGCATTCTTATGCATAAAAAACCATAATGCTCAGAGAACTTTTCAGTTTTGAGGTCCGAGGTGCCCCGTGGTCCAATTTTGGTGCCGGTGGAGCATTTTCGGCCATTTTTGCAATTTTCGTGCGAAAATAAGACTTTTGGGTTTTGGTGCCCCGAGATCCCTGGTGCATTCTTATACATAAAAAACCATAATGCTCAGAGCACTTTTAGGTTTTGAGGTCCGGGGTGTCCCATGGTCGAATTTTGGTTCCCGTCGTGCATTTTCGGCCCGTTGTGCAATTTTCGTGCGAAAATATGACTTTTTGGTTGTGGTGCCCCGTGATCCCTGGTGCATTCTTAAGCATAAAAAACCATCAAGCTCGCAGCACTTTTCAGTTTTGAGGTCCGACGTGCCCCGCTGTCCAATTATGGTGCCCTTGGTGCATTTTTGGCCCATCGTGCAATTTTCGTACGAAAATAAGACTTTTGGATTTTGGTACCCTGTGATCCTTGGTGCATTCTTATGCATAAAAAACCATAATGCTCAGAGAACTTTTCAGTTTTGAGGTCCGAGGTGCCCCGTGGTCCAATTTCGGTGCCGGTGGTGCATTTTCGACAATTTGTGCCATTTTCATGCGAAAATAAGACTTTTGGGTTTTGGTGCCCCGTGATCCCTGGCACATTCTTATGCATAAAAAACAATAATGCTCGGAACTCTTTTCAGTTTTGAGGTCCGCGGTGCCCCGTTGTCCAATTTTGGTGTCGGTGGTGCATTTTCTACCATTTGTGCAATTCTCATGCGAAAATAAAACTTTTGGGTTTTTGTGCCCTGTGATCCCTGGTGCATGGTTATGCATAAAAAACCATAATGCTGAGAGCGCTTATCAGTTTTGAGGTCCGACGTGTCCCGCGCTCCAATTTTGGTGCCCGTGGTACATTTTCGACCCATTATGCAATTTTCGTGCGAAAATAAGACTTTTGGGTTTTCGTGCCCTATGATCCCTGGTGCATTCTTACGCATAAAAAATAATAATGCTCAGAGGACTTTTAGGTATTGAGGTCCGAGGTGCCCCTTGGTCAAATTTTGGTGCCCGTGGTTCAATTTCGGCCCATTGTGCAATTTTCGTGTGAAAATAACACTTTTGGGTTTTGGTGCCAGGTGATCCCTGGTGCATTCTTATGCATAAAAAACCATAATGCTCAGAGAACTTTTCAGTTTTGAGGTCCGAGGTGCCCCGTGGTCCAATTTTGGTGCCGGTGGAGCATTTTCGGCCATTTTTGCAATTTTCGTGCGAAAATAAGACTTTTGGGTTTTGGTGCCCCGAGATCCCTGGTGCATTCTTATACATAAAAAACCATAATGCTCAGAGCACTTTTAGGTTTTGAGGTCCGGGGTGTCCCATGGTCGAATTTTGGTTCCCGTCGTGCATTTTCGGCCCGTTGTGCAATTTTCGTGCGAAAATATGACTTTTTGGTTGTGGTGCCCCGTGATCCCTGGTGCATTCTTAAGCATAAAAAACCATCAAGCTCGCAGCACTTTTCAGTTTTGAGGTCCGACGTGCCCCGCTGTCCAATTATGGTGCCCTTGGTGCATTTTTGGCCCATCGTGCAATTTTCGTACGAAAATAAGACTTTTGGATTTTGGTACCCTGTGATCCTTGGTGCATTCTTATGCATAAAAAACCATAATGCTCAGAGAACTTTTCAGTTTTGAGGTCCGAGGTGCCCCGTGGTCCAATTTCGGTGCCGGTGGTGCATTTTCGACAATTTGTGCCATTTTCATGCGAAAATAAGACTTTTGGGTTTTGGTGCCCCGTGATCCCTGGCACATTCTTATGCATAAAAAACAATAATGCTCGGAACTCTTTTCAGTTTTGAGGTCCGCGGTGCCCCGTTGTCCAATTTTGGTGTCGGTGGTGCATTTTCTACCATTTGTGCAATTCTCATGCGAAAATAAAACTTTTGGGTTTTTGTGCCCTGTGATCCCTGGTGCATGGTTATGCATAAAAAACCATAATGCTGAGAGCGCTTATCAGTTTTGAGGTCCGACGTGTCCCGCGCTCCAATTTTGGTGCCCGTGGTACATTTTCGACCCATTATGCAATTTTCGTGCGAAAATAAGACTTTTGGGTTTTCGTGCCCTATGATCCCTGGTGCATTCTTACGCATAAAAAATAATAATGCTCAGAGGACTTTTAGGTATTGAGGTCCGAGGTGCCCCTTGGTCAAATTTTGGTGCCCGTGGTTCAATTTCGGCCCATTGTGCAATTTTCGTGTGAAAATAACACTTTTGGGTTTTGGTGCCAGGTGATCCCTGGTGCATTCTTATGCATAAAAAACCATAATGCTCAGAGAACTTTTCAGTTTTGAGGTCCGAGGTGCCCCGTGGTCCAATTTTGGTGCCGGTGGAGCATTTTCGGCCATTTTTGCAATTTTCGTGCGAAAATAAGACTTTTGGGTTTTGGTGCCCCGAGATCCCTGGTGCATTCTTATACATAAAAAACCATAATGCTCAGAGCACTTTTAGGTTTTGAGGTCCGGGGTGTCCCATGGTCGAATTTTGGTTCCTGTCGTGCATTTTCGGCCCGTTGTGCAATTTTCGTGCGAAAATATGACTTTTTGGTTGTGGTGCCCCGTGATCCCTGGTGCATTCTTAAGCATAAAAAACCATCAAGCTCGCAGCACTTTTCAGTTTTGAGGTCCGACGTGCCCCGCTGTCCAATTATGGTGCCCTTGGTGCATTTTTGGCCCATCGTGCAATTTTCGTACGAAAATAAGACTTTTGGATTTTGGTACCCTGTGATCCTTGGTGCATTCTTATGCATAAAAAACCATAATGCTCAGAGAACTTTTCAGTTTTGAGGTCCGAGGTGCCCCGTGGTCCAATTTCGGTGCCGGTGGTGCATTTTCGACAATTTGTGCCATTTTCATGCGAAAATAAGACTTTTGGGTTTTGGTGCCCCGTGATCCCTGGCACATTCTTATGCATAAAAAACAATAATGCTCGGAACTCTTTTCAGTTTTGAGGTCCGCGGTGCCCCGTTGTCCAATTTTGGTGTCGGTGGTGCATTTTCTACCATTTGTGCAATTCTCATGCGAAAATAAAACTTTTGGGTTTTTGTGCCCTGTGATCCCTGGTGCATGGTTATGCATAAAAAACCATAATGCTGAGAGCGCTTATCAGTTTTGAGGTCCGACGTGTCCCGCGCTCCAATTTTGGTGCCCGTGGTACATTTTCGACCCATTATGCAATTTTCGTGCGAAAATAAGACTTTTGGGTTTTCGTGCCCTATGATCCCTGGTGCATTCTTACGCATAAAAAATAATAATGCTCAGAGGACTTTTAGGTATTGAGGTCCGAGGTGCCCCTTGGTCAAATTTTGGTGCCCGTGGTTCAATTTCGGCCCATTGTGCAATTTTCGTGTGAAAATAACACTTTTGGGTTTTGGTGCCAGGTGATCCCTGGTGCATTCTTATGCATAAAAAACCATAATGCTCAGAGAACTTTTCAGTTTTGAGGTCCGAGGTGCCCCGTGGTCCAATTTTGGTGCCGGTGGAGCATTTTCGGCCATTTTTGCAATTTTCGTGCGAAAATAAGACTTTTGGGTTTTGGTGCCCCGAGATCCCTGGTGCATTCTTATACATAAAAAACCATAATGCTCAGAGCACTTTTAGGTTTTGAGGTCCGGGGTGTCCCATGGTCGAATTTTGGTTCCCGTCGTGCATTTTCGGCCCGTTGTGCAATTTTCGTGCGAAAATATGACTTTTTGGTTGTGGTGCCCCGTGATCCCTGGTGCATTCTTAAGCATAAAAAACCATCAAGCTCGCAGCACTTTTCAGTTTTGAGGTCCGACGTGCCCCGCTGTCCAATTATGGTGCCCTTGGTGCATTTTTGGCCCATCGTGCAATTTTCGTACGAAAATAAGACTTTTGGATTTTGGTACCCTGTGATCCTTGGTGCATTCTTATGCATAAAAAACCATAATGCTCAGAGAACTTTTCAGTTTTGAGGTCCGAGGTGCCCCGTGGTCCAATTTCGGTGCCGGTGGTGCATTTTCGACAATTTGTGCCATTTTCATGCGAAAATAAGACTTTTGGGTTTTGGTGCCCCGTGATCCCTGGCACATTCTTATGCATAAAAAACAATGATGCTCGGAACTCTTTTCAGTTTTGAGGTCCGCGGTGCCCCGTTGTCCAATTTTGGTGTCGGTGGTGCATTTTCTACCATTTGTGCAATTTTCATGCGAAAATAAAACTTTTGGGTTTTTGTGCCCTGTGATCCCTGGTGCATGGTTATGCATAAAAAACCATAATGCTGAGAGCGCTTATCAGTTTTGAGGTCCGACGTGTCCCGCGCTCCAATTTTGGTGCCCGTGGTACATTTTCGACCCATTATGCAATTTTCGTGCGAAAATAAGACTTTTGGGTTTTCGTGCCCTATGATCCCTGGTGCATTCTTACGCATAAAAAATAATAATGCTCAGAGGACTTTTAGGTATTGAGGTCCGAGGTGCCCCTTGGTCAAATTTTGGTGCCCGTGGTTCAATTTCGGCCCATTGTGCAATTTTCGTGTGAAAATAACACTTTTGGGTTTTGGTGCCAGGTGATCCCTGGTGCATTCTTATGCATAAAAAACCATAATGCTCAGAGAACTTTTCAGTTTTGAGGTCCGAGGTGCCCCGTGGTCCAATTTTGGTGCCGGTGGAGCATTTTCGGCCATTTTTGCAATTTTCGTGCGAAAATAAGACTTTTGGGTTTTGGTGCCCCGAGATCCCTGGTGCATTCTTATACATAAAAAACCATAATGCTCAGAGCACTTTTAGGTTTTGAGGTCCGGGGTGTCCCATGGTCGAATTTTGGTTCCCGTCGTGCATTTTCGGCCCGTTGTGCAATTTTCGTGCGAAAATATGACTTTTTGGTTGTGGTGCCCCGTGATCCCTGGTGCATTCTTAAGCATAAAAAACCATCAAGCTCGCAGCACTTTTCAGTTTTGAGGTCCGACGTGCCCCGCTGTCCAATTATGGTGCCCTTGGTGCATTTTTGGCCCATCGTGCAATTTTCGTACGAAAATAAGACTTTTGGATTTTGGTACCCTGTGATCCTTGGTGCATTCTTATGCATAAAAAACCATAATGCTCAGAGAACTTTTCAGTTTTGAGGTCCGAGGTGCCCCGTGGTCCAATTTCGGTGCCGGTGGTGCATTTTCGACAATTTGTGCCATTTTCATGCGAAAATAAGACTTTTGGGTTTTGGTGCCCCGTGATCCCTGGCACATTCTTATGCATAAAAAACAATAATGCTCGGAACTCTTTTCAGTTTTGAGGTCCGCGGTGCCCCGTTGTCCAATTTTGGTGTCGGTGGTGCATTTTCTACCATTTGTGCAATTCTCATGCGAAAATAAAACTTTTGGGTTTTTGTGCCCTGTGATCCCTGGTGCATGGTTATGCATAAAAAACCATAATGCTGAGAGCGCTTATCAGTTTTGAGGTCCGACGTGTCCCGCGCTCCAATTTTGGTGCCCGTGGTACATTTTCGACCCATTATGCAATTTTCGTGCGAAAATAAGACTTTTGGGTTTTCGTGCCCTATGATCCCTGGTGCATTCTTACGCATAAAAAATAATAATGCTCAGAGGACTTTTAGGTATTGAGGTCCGAGGTGCCCCTTGGTCAAATTTTGGTGCCCGTGGTTCAATTTCGGCCCATTGTGCAATTTTCGTGTGAAAATAACACTTTTGGGTTTTGGTGCCAGGTGATCCCTGGTGCATTCTTATGCATAAAAAACCATAATGCTCAGAGAACTTTTCAGTTTTGAGGTCCGAGGTGCCCCGTGGTCCAATTTTGGTGCCGGTGGAGCATTTTCGGCCATTTTTGCAATTTTCGTGCGAAAATAAGACTTTTGGGTTTTGGTGCCCCGAGATCCCTGGTGCATTCTTATACATAAAAAACCATAATGCTCAGAGCACTTTTAGGTTTTGAGGTCCGGGGTGTCCCATGGTCGAATTTTGGTTCCCGTCGTGCATTTTCGGCCCGTTGTGCAATTTTCGTGCGAAAATATGACTTTTTGGTTGTGGTGCCCCGTGATCCCTGGTGCATTCTTAAGCATAAAAAACCATCAAGCTCGCAGCACTTTTCAGTTTTGAGGTCCGACGTGCCCCGCTGTCC
Organism: Pueraria montana var. lobata; assembly: GCA_026413185.1. Classification (NCBI taxonomy): domain Eukaryota; kingdom Viridiplantae; phylum Streptophyta; class Magnoliopsida; order Fabales; family Fabaceae; genus Pueraria; species Pueraria montana. The sequence goes on along the minus strand of CM048646.1, from coordinate 77,097,188 downwards.
AATTATGGTGCCCTTGGTGCATTTTTGGCCCATCGTGCAATTTTCGTACGAAAATAAGACTTTTGGATTTTGGTACCCTGTGATCCTTGGTGCATTCTTATGCATAAAAAACCATAATGCTCAGAGAACTTTTCAGTTTTGAGGTCCGAGGTGCCCCGTGGTCCAATTTCGGTGCCGGTGGTGCATTTTCGACAATTTGTGCCATTTTCATGCGAAAATAAGACTTTTGGGTTTTGGTGCCCCGTGATCCCTGGCACATTCTTATGCATAAAAAACAATGATGCTCGGAACTCTTTTCAGTTTTGAGGTCCGCGGTGCCCCGTTGTCCAATTTTGGTGTCGGTGGTGCATTTTCTACCATTTGTGCAATTTTCATGCGAAAATAAAACTTTTGGGTTTTTGTGCCCTGTGATCCCTGGTGCATGGTTATGCATAAAAAACCATAATGCTGAGAGCGCTTATCAGTTTTGAGGTCCGACGTGTCCCGCGCTCCAATTTTGGTGCCCGTGGTACATTTTCGACCCATTATGCAATTTTCGTGCGAAAATAAGACTTTTGGGTTTTCGTGCCCTATGATCCCTGGTGCATTCTTACGCATAAAAAATAATAATGCTCAGAGGACTTTTAGGTATTGAGGTCCGAGGTGCCCCTTGGTCAAATTTTGGTGCCCGTGGTTCAATTTCGGCCCATTGTGCAATTTTCGTGTGAAAATAACACTTTTGGGTTTTGGTGCCAGGTGATCCCTGGTGCATTCTTATGCATAAAAAACCATAATGCTCAGAGAACTTTTCAGTTTTGAGGTCCGAGGTGCCCCGTGGTCCAATTTTGGTGCCGGTGGAGCATTTTCGGCCATTTTTGCAATTTTCGTGCGAAAATAAGACTTTTGGGTTTTGGTGCCCCGAGATCCCTGGTGCATTCTTATACATAAAAAACCATAATGCTCAGAGCACTTTTAGGTTTTGAGGTCCGGGGTGTCCCATGGTCGAATTTTGGTTCCCGTCGTGCATTTTCGGCCCGTTGTGCAATTTTCGTGCGAAAATATGACTTTTTGGTTGTGGTGCCCCGTGATCCCTGGTGCATTCTTAAGCATAAAAAACCATCAAGCTCGCAGCACTTTTCAGTTTTGAGGTCCGACGTGCCCCGCTGTCCAATTATGGTGCCCTTGGTGCATTTTTGGCCCATCGTGCAATTTTCGTACGAAAATAAGACTTTTGGATTTTGGTACCCTGTGATCCTTGGTGCATTCTTATGCATAAAAAACCATAATGCTCAGAGAACTTTTCAGTTTTGAGGTCCGAGGTGCCCCGTGGTCCAATTTCGGTGCCGGTGGTGCATTTTCGACAATTTGTGCCATTTTCATGCGAAAATAAGACTTTTGGGTTTTGGTGCCCCGTGATCCCTGGCACATTCTTATGCATAAAAAACAATAATGCTCGGAACTCTTTTCAGTTTTGAGGTCCGCGGTGCCCCGTTGTCCAATTTTGGTGTCGGTGGTGCATTTTCTACCATTTGTGCAATTTTCATGCGAAAATAAAACTTTTGGGTTTTTGTGCCCTGTGATCCCTGGTGCATGGTTATGCATAAAAAACCATAATGCTGAGAGCGCTTATCAGTTTTGAGGTCCGACGTGTCCCGCGCTCCAATTTTGGTGCCCGTGGTACATTTTCGACCCATTATGCAATTTTCGTGCGAAAATAAGACTTTTGGGTTTTCGTGCCCTATGATCCCTGGTGCATTCTTACGCATAAAAAATAATAATGCTCAGAGGACTTTTAGGTATTGAGGTCCGAGGTGCCCCTTGGTCAAATTTTGGTGCCCGTGGTTCAATTTCGGCCCATTGTGCAATTTTCGTGTGAAAATAACACTTTTGGGTTTTGGTGCCAGGTGATCCCTGGTGCATTCTTATGCATAAAAAACCATAATGCTCAGAGAACTTTTCAGTTTTGAGGTCCGAGGTGCCCCGTGGTCCAATTTTGGTGCCGGTGGAGCATTTTCGGCCATTTTTGCAATTTTCGTGCGAAAATAAGACTTTTGGGTTTTGGTGCCCCGAGATCCCTGGTGCATTCTTATACATAAAAAACCATAATGCTCAGAGCACTTTTAGGTTTTGAGGTCCGGGGTGTCCCATGGTCGAATTTTGGTTCCCGTCGTGCATTTTCGGCCCGTTGTGCAATTTTCGTGCGAAAATATGACTTTTTGGTTGTGGTGCCCCGTGATCCCTGGTGCATTCTTAAGCATAAAAAAACCATCAAGCTCGCAGCACTTTTCAGTTTTGAGGTCCGACGTGCCCCGCTGTCCAATTATGGTGCCCTTGGTGCATTTTTGGCCCATCGTGCAATTTTCGTACGAAAATAAGACTTTTGGATTTTGGTACCCTGTGATCCTTGGTGCATTCTTATGCATAAAAAACCATAATGCTCAGAGAACTTTTCAGTTTTGAGGTCCGAGGTGCCCCGTGGTCCAATTTCGGTGCCGGTGGTGCATTTTCGACAATTTGTGCCATTTTCATGCGAAAATAAGACTTTTGGGTTTTGGTGCCCCGTGATCCCTGGCACATTCTTATGCATAAAAAACAATGATGCTCGGAACTCTTTTCAGTTTTGAGGTCCGCGGTGCCCCGTTGTCCAATTTTGGTGTCGGTGGTGCATTTTCTACCATTTGTGCAATTTTCATGCGAAAATAAAACTTTTGGGTTTTTGTGCCCTGTGATCCCTGGTGCATGGTTATGCATAAAAAACCATAATGCTGAGAGCGCTTATCAGTTTTGAGGTCCGACGTGTCCCGCGCTCCAATTTTGGTGCCCGTGGTACATTTTCGACCCATTATGCAATTTTCGTGCGAAAATAAGACTTTTGGGTTTTCGTGCCCTATGATCCCTGGTGCATTCTTACGCATAAAAAATAATAATGCTCAGAGGACTTTTAGGTATTGAGGTCCGAGGTGCCCCTTGGTCAAATTTTGGTGCCCGTGGTTCAATTTCGGCCCATTGTGCAATTTTCGTGTGAAAATAACACTTTTGGGTTTTGGTGCCAGGTGATCCCTGGTGCATTCTTATGCATAAAAAACCATAATGCTCAGAGAACTTTTCAGTTTTGAGGTCCGAGGTGCCCCGTGGTCCAATTTTGGTGCCGGTGGAGCATTTTCGGCCATTTTTGCAATTTTCGTGCGAAAATAAGACTTTTGGGTTTTGGTGCCCCGAGATCCCTGGTGCATTCTTATACATAAAAAACCATAATGCTCAGAGCACTTTTAGGTTTTGAGGTCCGGGGTGTCCCATGGTCGAATTTTGGTTCCCGTCGTGCATTTTCGGCCCGTTGTGCAATTTTCGTGCGAAAATATGACTTTTTGGTTGTGGTGCCCCGTGATCCCTGGTGCATTCTTAAGCATAAAAAACCATCAAGCTCGCAGCACTTTTCAGTTTTGAGGTCCGACGTGCCCCGCTGTCCAATTATGGTGCCCTTGGTGCATTTTTGGCCCATCGTGCAATTTTCGTACGAAAATAAGACTTTTGGATTTTGGTACCCTGTGATCCTTGGTGCATTCTTATGCATAAAAAACCATAATGCTCAGAGAACTTTTCAGTTTTGAGGTCCGAGGTGCCCCGTGGTCCAATTTCGGTGCCGGTGGTGCATTTTCGACAATTTGTGCCATTTTCATGCGAAAATAAGACTTTTGGGTTTTGGTGCCCCGTGATCCCTGGCACATTCTTATGCATAAAAAACAATAATGCTCGGAACTCTTTTCAGTTTTGAGGTCCGCGGTGCCCCGTTGTCCAATTTTGGTGTCGGTGGTGCATTTTCTACCATTTGTGCAATTCTCATGCGAAAATAAAACTTTTGGGTTTTTGTGCCCTGTGATCCCTGGTGCATGGTTATGCATAAAAAACCATAATGCTGAGAGCGCTTATCAGTTTTGAGGTCCGACGTGTCCCGCGCTCCAATTTTGGTGCCCGTGGTACATTTTCGACCCATTATGCAATTTTCGTGCGAAAATAAGACTTTTGGGTTTTCGTGCCCTATGATCCCTGGTGCATTCTTACGCATAAAAAATAATAATGCTCAGAGGACTTTTAGGTATTGAGGTCCGAGGTGCCCCTTGGTCAAATTTTGGTGCCCGTGGTTCAATTTCGGCCCATTGTGCAATTTTCGTGTGAAAATAACACTTTTGGGTTTTGGTGCCAGGTGATCCCTGGTGCATTCTTATGCATAAAAAACCATAATGCTCAGAGAACTTTTCAGTTTTGAGGTCCGAGGTGCCCCGTGGTCCAATTTTGGTGCCGGTGGAGCATTTTCGGCCATTTTTGCAATTTTCGTGCGAAAATAAGACTTTTGGGTTTTGGTGCCCCGAGATCCCTGGTGCATTCTTATACATAAAAAACCATAATGCTCAGAGCACTTTTAGGTTTTGAGGTCCGGGGTGTCCCATGGTCGAATTTTGGTTCCCGTCGTGCATTTTCGGCCCGTTGTGCAATTTTCGTGCGAAAATATGACTTTTTGGTTGTGGTGCCCCGTGATCCCTGGTGCATTCTTAAGCATAAAAAACCATCAAGCTCGCAGCACTTTTCAGTTTTGAGGTCCGACGTGCCCCGCTGTCCAATTATGGTGCCCTTGGTGCATTTTTGGCCCATCGTGCAATTTTCGTACGAAAATAAGACTTTTGGATTTTGGTACCCTGTGATCCTTGGTGCATTCTTATGCATAAAAAACCATAATGCTCAGAGAACTTTTCAGTTTTGAGGTCCGAGGTGCCCCGTGGTCCAATTTCGGTGCCGGTGGTGCATTTTCGACAATTTGTGCCATTTTCATGCGAAAATAAGACTTTTGGGTTTTGGTGCCCCGTGATCCCTGGCACATTCTTATGCATAAAAAACAATGATGCTCGGAACTCTTTTCAGTTTTGAGGTCCGCGGTGCCCCGTTGTCCAATTTTGGTGTCGGTGGTGCATTTTCTACCATTTGTGCAATTTTCATGCGAAAATAAAACTTTTGGGTTTTTGTGCCCTGTGATCCCTGGTGCATGGTTATGCATAAAAAACCATAATGCTGAGAGCGCTTATCAGTTTTGAGGTCCGACGTGTCCCGCGCTCCAATTTTGGTGCCCGTGGTACATTTTCGACCCATTATGCAATTTTCGTGCGAAAATAAGACTTTTGGGTTTTCGTGCCCTATGATCCCTGGTGCATTCTTACGCATAAAAAATAATAATGCTCAGAGGACTTTTAGGTATTGAGGTCCGAGGTGCCCCTTGGTCAAATTTTGGTGCCCGTGGTTCAATTTCGGCCCATTGTGCAATTTTCGTGTGAAAATAACACTTTTGGGTTTTGGTGCCAGGTGATCCCTGGTGCATTCTTATGCATAAAAAACCATAATGCTCAGAGAACTTTTCAGTTTTGAGGTCCGAGGTGCCCCGTGGTCCAATTTTGGTGCCGGTGGAGCATTTTCGGCCATTTTTGCAATTTTCGTGCGAAAATAAGACTTTTGGGTTTTGGTGCCCCGAGATCCCTGGTGCATTCTTATACATAAAAAACCATAATGCTCAGAGCACTTTTAGGTTTTGAGGTCCGGGGTGTCCCATGGTCGAATTTTGGTTCCCGTCGTGCATTTTCGGCCCGTTGTGCAATTTTCGTGCGAAAATATGACTTTTTGGTTGTGGTGCCCCGTGATCCCTGGTGCATTCTTAAGCATAAAAAACCATCAAGCTCGCAGCACTTTTCAGTTTTGAGGTCCGACGTGCCCCGCTGTCCAATTATGGTGCCCTTGGTGCATTTTTGGCCCATCGTGCAATTTTCGTACGAAAATAAGACTTTTGGATTTTGGTACCCTGTGATCCTTGGTGCATTCTTATGCATAAAAAACCATAATGCTCAGAGAACTTTTCAGTTTTGAGGTCCGAGGTGCCCCGTGGTCCAATTTCGGTGCCGGTGGTGCATTTTCGACAATTTGTGCCATTTTCATGCGAAAATAAGACTTTTGGGTTTTGGTGCCCCGTGATCCCTGGCACATTCTTATGCATAAAAAACAATAATGCTCGGAACTCTTTTCAGTTTTGAGGTCCGCGGTGCCCCGTTGTCCAATTTTGGTGTCGGTGGTGCATTTTCTACCATTTGTGCAATTTTCATGCGAAAATAAAACTTTTGGGTTTTTGTGCCCTGTGATCCCTGGTGCATGGTTATGCATAAAAAACCATAATGCTGAGAGCGCTTATCAGTTTTGAGGTCCGACGTGTCCCGCGCTCCAATTTTGGTGCCCGTGGTACATTTTCGACCCATTATGCAATTTTCGTGCGAAAATAAGACTTTTGGGTTTTCGTGCCCTATGATCCCTGGTGCATTCTTACGCATAAAAAATAATAATGCTCAGAGGACTTTTAGGTATTGAGGTCCGAGGTGCCCCTTGGTCAAATTTTGGTGCCCGTGGTTCAATTTCGGCCCATTGTGCAATTTTCGTGTGAAAATAACACTTTTGGGTTTTGGTGCCAGGTGATCCCTGGTGCATTCTTATGCATAAAAAACCATAATGCTCAGAGAACTTTTCAGTTTTGAGGTCCGAGGTGCCCCGTGGTCCAATTTTGGTGCCGGTGGAGCATTTTCGGCCATTTTTGCAATTTTCGTGCGAAAATAAGACTTTTGGGTTTTGGTGCCCCGAGATCCCTGGTGCATTCTTATACATAAAAAACCATAATGCTCAGAGCACTTTTAGGTTTTGAGGTCCGGGGTGTCCCATGGTCGAATTTTGGTTCCCGTCGTGCATTTTCGGCCCGTTGTGCAATTTTCGTGCGAAAATATGACTTTTTGGTTGTGGTGCCCCGTGATCCCTGGTGCATTCTTAAGCATAAAAAACCATCAAGCTCGCAGCACTTTTCAGTTTTGAGGTCCGACGTGCCCCGCTGTCCAATTATGGTGCCCTTGGTGCATTTTTGGCCCATCGTGCAATTTTCGTACGAAAATAAGACTTTTGGATTTTGGTACCCTGTGATCCTTGGTGCATTCTTATGCATAAAAAACCATAATGCTCAGAGAACTTTTCAGTTTTGAGGTCCGAGGTGCCCCGTGGTCCAATTTCGGTGCCGGTGGTGCATTTTCGACAATTTGTGCCATTTTCATGCGAAAATAAGACTTTTGGGTTTTGGTGCCCCGTGATCCCTGGCACATTCTTATGCATAAAAAACAATAATGCTCGGAACTCTTTTCAGTTTTGAGGTCCGCGGTGCCCCGTTGTCCAATTTTGGTGTCGGTGGTGCATTTTCTACCATTTGTGCAATTTTCATGCGAAAATAAAACTTTTGGGTTTTTGTGCCCTGTGATCCCTGGTGCATGGTTATGCATAAAAAACCATAATGCTGAGAGCGCTTATCAGTTTTGAGGTCCGACGTGTCCCGCGCTCCAATTTTGGTGCCCGTGGTACATTTTCGACCCATTATGCAATTTTCGTGCGAAAATAAGACTTTTGGGTTTTCGTGCCCTATGATCCCTGGTGCATTCTTACGCATAAAAAATAATAATGCTCAGAGGACTTTTAGGTATTGAGGTCCGAGGTGCCCCTTGGTCAAATTTTGGTGCCCGTGGTTCAATTTCGGCCCATTGTGCAATTTTCGTGTGAAAATAACACTTTTGGGTTTTGGTGCCAGGTGATCCCTGGTGCATTCTTATGCATAAAAAACCATAATGCTCAGAGAACTTTTCAGTTTTGAGGTCCGAGGTGCCCCGTGGTCCAATTTTGGTGCCGGTGGAGCATTTTCGGCCATTTTTGCAATTTTCGTGCGAAAATAAGACTTTTGGGTTTTGGTGCCCCGAGATCCCTGGTGCATTCTTATACATAAAAAACCATAATGCTCAGAGCACTTTTAGGTTTTGAGGTCCGGGGTGTCCCATGGTCGAATTTTGGTTCCCGTCGTGCATTTTCGGCCCGTTGTGCAATTTTCGTGCGAAAATATGACTTTTTGGTTGTGGTGCCCCGTGATCCCTGGTGCATTCTTAAGCATAAAAAACCATCAAGCTCGCAGCACTTTTCAGTTTTGAGGTCCGACGTGCCCCGCTGTCCAATTATGGTGCCCTTGGTGCATTTTTGGCCCATCGTGCAATTTTCGTACGAAAATAAGACTTTTGGATTTTGGTACCCTGTGATCCTTGGTGCATTCTTATGCATAAAAAACCATAATGCTCAGAGAACTTTTCAGTTTTGAGGTCCGAGGTGCCCCGTGGTCCAATTTCGGTGCCGGTGGTGCATTTTCGACAATTTGTGCCATTTTCATGCGAAAATAAGACTTTTGGGTTTTGGTGCCCCGTGATCCCTGGCACATTCTTATGCATAAAAAACAATAATGCTCGGAACTCTTTTCAGTTTTGAGGTCCGCGGTGCCCCGTTGTCCAATTTTGGTGTCGGTGGTGCATTTTCTACCATTTGTGCAATTTTCATGCGAAAATAAAACTTTTGGGTTTTTGTGCCCTGTGATCCCTGGTGCATGGTTATGCATAAAAAACCATAATGCTGAGAGCGCTTATCAGTTTTGAGGTCCGACGTGTCCCGCGCTCCAATTTTGGTGCCCGTGGTACATTTTCGACCCATTATGCAATTTTCGTGCGAAAATAAGACTTTTGGGTTTTCGTGCCCTATGATCCCTGGTGCATTCTTACGCATAAAAAATAATAATGCTCAGAGGACTTTTAGGTATTGAGGTCCGAGGTGCCCCTTGGTCAAATTTTGGTGCCCGTGGTTCAATTTCGGCCCATTGTGCAATTTTCGTGTGAAAATAACACTTTTGGGTTTTGGTGCCAGGTGATCCCTGGTGCATTCTTATGCATAAAAAACCATAATGCTCAGAGAACTTTTCAGTTTTGAGGTCCGAGGTGCCCCGTGGTCCAATTTTGGTGCCGGTGGAGCATTTTCGGCCATTTTTGCAATTTTCGTGCGAAAATAAGACTTTTGGGTTTTGGTGCCCCGAGATCCCTGGTGCATTCTTATACATAAAAAACCATAATGCTCAGAGCACTTTTAGGTTTTGAGGTCCGGGGTGTCCCATGGTCGAATTTTGGTTCCCGTCGTGCATTTTCGGCCCGTTGTGCAATTTTCGTGCGAAAATATGACTTTTTGGTTGTGGTGCCCCGTGATCCCTGGTGCATTCTTAAGCATAAAAAACCATCAAGCTCGCAGCACTTTTCAGTTTTGAGGTCCGACGTGCCCCGCTGTCCAATTATGGTGCCCTTGGTGCATTTTTGGCCCATCGTGCAATTTTCGTACGAAAATAAGACTTTTGGATTTTGGTACCCTGTGATCCTTGGTGCATTCTTATGCATAAAAAACCATAATGCTCAGAGAACTTTTCAGTTTTGAGGTCCGAGGTGCCCCGTGGTCCAATTTCGGTGCCGGTGGTGCATTTTCGACAATTTGTGCCATTTTCATGCGAAAATAAGACTTTTGGGTTTTGGTGCCCCGTGATCCCTGGCACATTCTTATGCATAAAAAACAATAATGCTCGGAACTCTTTTCAGTTTTGAGGTCCGCGGTGCCCCGTTGTCCAATTTTGGTGTCGGTGGTGCATTTTCTACCATTTGTGCAATTTTCATGCGAAAATAAAACTTTTGGGTTTTTGTGCCCTGTGATCCCTGGTGCATGGTTATGCATAAAAAACCATAATGCTGAGAGCGCTTATCAGTTTTGAGGTCCGACGTGTCCCGCGCTCCAATTTTGGTGCCCGTGGTACATTTTCGACCCATTATGCAATTTTCGTGCGAAAATAAGACTTTTGGGTTTTCGTGCCCTATGATCCCTGGTGCATTCTTACGCATAAAAAATAATAATGCTCAGAGGACTTTTAGGTATTGAGGTCCGAGGTGCCCCTTGGTCAAATTTTGGTGCCCGTGGTTCAATTTCGGCCCATTGTGCAATTTTCGTGTGAAAATAACACTTTTGGGTTTTGGTGCCAGGTGATCCCTGGTGCATTCTTATGCATAAAAAACCATAATGCTCAGAGAACTTTTCAGTTTTGAGGTCCGAGGTGCCCCGTGGTCCAATTTTGGTGCCGGTGGAGCATTTTCGGCCATTTTTGCAATTTTCGTGCGAAAATAAGACTTTTGGGTTTTGGTGCCCCGAGATCCCTGGTGCATTCTTATACATAAAAAACCATAATGCTCAGAGCACTTTTAGGTTTTGAGGTCCGGGGTGTCCCATGGTCGAATTTTGGTTCCCGTCGTGCATTTTCGGCCCGTTGTGCAATTTTCGTGCGAAAATATGACTTTTTGGTTGTGGTGCCCCGTGATCCCTGGTGCATTCTTAAGCATAAAAAACCATCAAGCTCGCAGCACTTTTCAGTTTTGAGGTCCGACGTGCCCCGCTGTCCAATTATGGTGCCCTTGGTGCATTTTTGGCCCATCGTGCAATTTTCGTACGAAAATAAGACTTTTGGATTTTGGTACCCTGTGATCCTTGGTGCATTCTTATGCATAAAAAACCATAATGCTCAGAGAACTTTTCAGTTTTGAGGTCCGAGGTGCCCCGTGGTCCAATTTCGGTGCCGGTGGTGCATTTTCGACAATTTGTGCCATTTTCATGCGAAAATAAGACTTTTGGGTTTTGGTGCCCCGTGATCCCTGGCACATTCTTATGCATAAAAAACAATAATGCTCGGAACTCTTTTCAGTTTTGAGGTCCGCGGTGCCCCGTTGTCCAATTTTGGTGTCGGTGGTGCATTTTCTACCATTTGTGCAATTTTCATGCGAAAATAAAACTTTTGGGTTTTTGTGCCCTGTGATCCCTGGTGCATGGTTATGCATAAAAAACCATAATGCTGAGAGCGCTTATCAGTTTTGAGGTCCGACGTGTCCCGCGCTCCAATTTTGGTGCCCGTGGTACATTTTCGACCCATTATGCAATTTTCGTGCGAAAATAAGACTTTTGGGTTTTCGTGCCCTATGATCCCTGGTGCATTCTTACGCATAAAAAATAATAATGCTCAGAGGACTTTTAGGTATTGAGGTCCGAGGTGCCCCTTGGTCAAATTTTGGTGCCCGTGGTTCAATTTCGGCCCATTGTGCAATTTTCGTGTGAAAATAACACTTTTGGGTTTTGGTGCCAGGTGATCCCTGGTGCATTCTTATGCATAAAAAACCATAATGCTCAGAGAACTTTTCAGTTTTGAGGTCCGAGGTGCCCCGTGGTCCAATTTTGGTGCCGGTGGAGCATTTTCGGCCATTTTTGCAATTTTCGTGCGAAAATAAGACTTTTGGGTTTTGGTGCCCCGAGATCCCTGGTGCATTCTTATACATAAAAAACCATAATGCTCAGAGCACTTTTAGGTTTTGAGGTCCGGGGTGTCCCATGGTCGAATTTTGGTTCCCGTCGTGCATTTTCGGCCCGTTGTGCAATTTTCGTGCGAAAATATGACTTTTTGGTTGTGGTGCCCCGTGATCCCTGGTGCATTCTTAAGCATAAAAAACCATCAAGCTCGCAGCACTTTTCAGTTTTGAGGTCCGACGTGCCCCGCTGTCCAATTATGGTGCCCTTGGTGCATTTTTGGCCCATCGTGCAATTTTCGTACGAAAATAAGACTTTTGGATTTTGGTACCCTGTGATCCTTGGTGCATTCTTATGCATAAAAAACCATAATGCTCAGAGAACTTTTCAGTTTTGAGGTCCGAGGTGCCCCGTGGTCCAATTTCGGTGCCGGTGGTGCATTTTCGACAATTTGTGCCATTTTCATGCGAAAATAAGACTTTTGGGTTTTGGTGCCCCGTGATCCCTGGCACATTCTTATGCATAAAAAACAATAATGCTCGGAACTCTTTTCAGTTTTGAGGTCCGCGGTGCCCCGTTGTCCAATTTTGGTGTCGGTGGTGCATTTTCTACCATTTGTGCAATTTTCATGCGAAAATAAAACTTTTGGGTTTTTGTGCCCTGTGATCCCTGGTGCATGGTTATGCATAAAAAACCATAATGCTGAGAGCGCTTATCAGTTTTGAGGTCCGACGTGTCCCGCGCTCCAATTTTGGTGCCCGTGGTACATTTTCGACCCATTATGCAATTTTCGTGCGAAAATAAGACTTTTGGGTTTTCGTGCCCTATGATCCCTGGTGCATTCTTACGCATAAAAAATAATAATGCTCAGAGGACTTTTAGGTATTGAGGTCCGAGGTGCCCCTTGGTCAAATTTTGGTGCCCGTGGTTCAATTTCGGCCCATTGTGCAATTTTCGTGTGAAAATAACACTTTTGGGTTTTGGTGCCAGGTGATCCCTGGTGCATTCTTATGCATAAAAAACCATAATGCTCAGAGAACTTTTCAGTTTTGAGGTCCGAGGTGCCCCGTGGTCCAATTTTGGTGCCGGTGGAGCATTTTCGGCCATTTTTGCAATTTTCGTGCGAAAATAAGACTTTTGGGTTTTGGTGCCCCGAGATCCCTGGTGCATTCTTATACATAAAAAACCATAATGCTCAGAGCACTTTTAGGTTTTGAGGTCCGGGGTGTCCCATGGTCGAATTTTGGTTCCCGTCGTGCATTTTCGGCCCGTTGTGCAATTTTCGTGCGAAAATATGACTTTTTGGTTGTGGTGCCCCGTGATCCCTGGTGCATTCTTAAGCATAAAAAACCATCAAGCTCGCAGCACTTTTCAGTTTTGAGGTCCGACGTGCCCCGCTGTCCAATTATGGTGCCCTTGGTGCATTTTTGGCCCATCGTGCAATTTTCGTACGAAAATAAGACTTTTGGATTTTGGTACCCTGTGATCCTTGGTGCATTCTTATGCATAAAAAACCATAATGCTCAGAGAACTTTTCAGTTTTGAGGTCCGAGGTGCCCCGTGGTCCAATTTCGGTGCCGGTGGTGCATTTTCGACAATTTGTGCCATTTTCATGCGAAAATAAGACTTTTGGGTTTTGGTGCCCCGTGATCCCTGGCACATTCTTATGCATAAAAAACAATAATGCTCGGAACTCTTTTCAGTTTTGAGGTCCGCGGTGCCCCGTTGTCCAATTTTGGTGTCGGTGGTGCATTTTCTACCATTTGTGCAATTTTCATGCGAAAATAAAACTTTTGGGTTTTTGTGCCCTGTGATCCCTGGTGCATGGTTATGCATAAAAAACCATAATGCTGAGAGCGCTTATCAGTTTTGAGGTCCGACGTGTCCCGCGCTCCAATTTTGGTGCCCGTGGTACATTTTCGACCCATTATGCAATTTTCGTGCGAAAATAAGACTTTTGGGTTTTCGTGCCCTATGATCCCTGGTGCATTCTTACGCATAAAAAATAATAATGCTCAGAGGACTTTTAGGTATTGAGGTCCGAGGTGCCCCTTGGTCAAATTTTGGTGCCCGTGGTTCAATTTCGGCCCATTGTGCAATTTTCGTGTGAAAATAACACTTTTGGGTTTTGGTGCCAGGTGATCCCTGGTGCATTCTTATGCATAAAAAACCATAATGCTCAGAGAACTTTTCAGTTTTGAGGTCCGAGGTGCCCCGTGGTCCAATTTTGGTGCCGGTGGAGCATTTTCGGCCATTTTTGCAATTTTCGTGCGAAAATAAGACTTTTGGGTTTTGGTGCCCCGAGATCCCTGGTGCATTCTTATACATAAAAAACCATAATGCTCAGAGCACTTTTAGGTTTTGAGGTCCGGGGTGTCCCATGGTCGAATTTTGGTTCCCGTCGTGCATTTTCGGCCCGTTGTGCAATTTTCGTGCGAAAATATGACTTTTTGGTTGTGGTGCCCCGTGATCCCTGGTGCATTCTTAAGCATAAAAAACCATCAAGCTCGCAGCACTTTTCAGTTTTGAGGTCCGACGTGCCCCGCTGTCCAATTATGGTGCCCTTGGTGCATTTTTGGCCCATCGTGCAATTTTCGTACGAAAATAAGACTTTTGGATTTTGGTACCCTGTGATCCTTGGTGCATTCTTATGCATAAAAAACCATAATGCTCAGAGAACTTTTCAGTTTTGAGGTCCGAGGTGCCCCGTGGTCCAATTTCGGTGCCGGTGGTGCATTTTCGACAATTTGTGCCATTTTCATGCGAAAATAAGACTTTTGGGTTTTGGTGCCCCGTGATCCCTGGCACATTCTTATGCATAAAAAACAATAATGCTCGGAACTCTTTTCAGTTTTGAGGTCCGCGGTGCCCCGTTGTCCAATTTTGGTGTCGGTGGTGCATTTTCTACCATTTGTGCAATTCTCATGCGAAAATAAAACTTTTGGGTTTTTGTGCCCTGTGATCCCTGGTGCATGGTTATGCATAAAAAACCATAATGCTGAGAGCGCTTATCAGTTTTGAGGTCCGACGTGTCCCGCGCTCCAATTTTGGTGCCCGTGGTACATTTTCGACCCATTATGCAATTTTCGTGCGAAAATAAGACTTTTGGGTTTTCGTGCCCTATGATCCCTGGTGCATTCTTACGCATAAAAAATAATAATGCTCAGAGGACTTTTAGGTATTGAGGTCCGAGGTGCCCCTTGGTCAAATTTTGGTGCCCGTGGTTCAATTTCGGCCCATTGTGCAATTTTCGTGTGAAAATAACACTTTTGGGTTTTGGTGCCAGGTGATCCCTGGTGCATTCTTATGCATAAAAAACCATAATGCTCAGAGAACTTTTCAGTTTTGAGGTCCGAGGTGCCCCGTGGTCCAATTTTGGTGCCGGTGGAGCATTTTCGGCCATTTTTGCAATTTTCGTGCGAAAATAAGACTTTTGGGTTTTGGTGCCCCGAGATCCCTGGTGCATTCTTATACATAAAAAACCATAATGCTCAGAGCACTTTTAGGTTTTGAGGTCCGGGGTGTCCCATGGTCGAATTTTGGTTCCCGTCGTGCATTTTCGGCCCGTTGTGCAATTTTCGTGCGAAAATATGACTTTTTGGTTGTGGTGCCCCGTGATCCCTGGTGCATTCTTAAGCATAAAAAACCATCAAGCTCGCAGCACTTTTCAGTTTTGAGGTCCGACGTGCCCCGCTGTCCAATTATGGTGCCCTTGGTGCATTTTTGGCCCATCGTGCAATTTTCGTACGAAAATAAGACTTTTGGATTTTGGTACCCTGTGATCCTTGGTGCATTCTTATGCATAAAAAACCATAATGCTCAGAGAACTTTTCAGTTTTGAGGTCCGAGGTGCCCCGTGGTCCAATTTCGGTGCCGGTGGTGCATTTTCGACAATTTGTGCCATTTTCATGCGAAAATAAGACTTTTGGGTTTTGGTGCCCCGTGATCCCTGGCACATTCTTATGCATAAAAAACAATAATGCTCGGAACTCTTTTCAGTTTTGAGGTCCGCGGTGCCCCGTTGTCCAATTTTGGTGTCGGTGGTGCATTTTCTACCATTTGTGCAATTCTCATGCGAAAATAAAACTTTTGGGTTTTTGTGCCCTGTGATCCCTGGTGCATGGTTATGCATAAAAAACCATAATGCTGAGAGCGCTTATCAGTTTTGAGGTCCGACGTGTCCCGCGCTCCAATTTTGGTGCCCGTGGTACATTTTCGACCCATTATGCAATTTTCGTGCGAAAATAAGACTTTTGGGTTTTCGTGCCCTATGATCCCTGGTGCATTCTTACGCATAAAAAATAATAATGCTCAGAGGACTTTTAGGTATTGAGGTCCGAGGTGCCCCTTGGTCAAATTTTGGTGCCCGTGGTTCAATTTCGGCCCATTGTGCAATTTTCGTGTGAAAATAACACTTTTGGGTTTTGGTGCCAGGTGATCCCTGGTGCATTCTTATGCATAAAAAACCATAATGCTCAGAGAACTTTTCAGTTTTGAGGTCCGAGGTGCCCCGTGGTCCAATTTTGGTGCCGGTGGAGCATTTTCGGCCATTTTTGCAATTTTCGTGCGAAAATAAGACTTTTGGGTTTTGGTGCCCCGAGATCCCTGGTGCATTCTTATACATAAAAAACCATAATGCTCAGAGCACTTTTAGGTTTTGAGGTCCGGGGTGTCCCATGGTCGAATTTTGGTTCCCGTCGTGCATTTTCGGCCCGTTGTGCAATTTTCGTGCGAAAATATGACTTTTTGGTTGTGGTGCCCCGTGATCCCTGGTGCATTCTTAAGCATAAAAAACCATCAAGCTCGCAGCACTTTTCAGTTTTGAGGTCCGACGTGCCCCGCTGTCCAATTATGGTGCCCTTGGTGCATTTTTGGCCCATCGTGCAATTTTCGTACGAAAATAAGACTTTTGGATTTTGGTACCCTGTGATCCTTGGTGCATTCTTATGCATAAAAAACCATAATGCTCAGAGAACTTTTCAGTTTTGAGGTCCGAGGTGCCCCGTGGTCCAATTTCGGTGCCGGTGGTGCATTTTCGACAATTTGTGCCATTTTCATGCGAAAATAAGACTTTTGGGTTTTGGTGCCCCGTGATCCCTGGCACATTCTTATGCATAAAAAACAATAATGCTCGGAACTCTTTTCAGTTTTGAGGTCCGCGGTGCCCCGTTGTCCAATTTTGGTGTCGGTGGTGCATTTTCTACCATTTGTGCAATTCTCATGCGAAAATAAAACTTTTGGGTTTTTGTGCCCTGTGATCCCTGGTGCATGGTTATGCATAAAAAACCATAATGCTGAGAGCGCTTATCAGTTTTGAGGTCCGACGTGTCCCGCGCTCCAATTTTGGTGCCCGTGGTACATTTTCGACCCATTATGCAATTTTCGTGCGAAAATAAGACTTTTGGGTTTTCGTGCCCTATGATCCCTGGTGCATTCTTACGCATAAAAAATAATAATGCTCAGAGGACTTTTAGGTATTGAGGTCCGAGGTGCCCCTTGGTCAAATTTTGGTGCCCGTGGTTCAATTTCGGCCCATTGTGCAATTTTCGTGTGAAAATAACACTTTTGGGTTTTGGTGCCAGGTGATCCCTGGTGCATTCTTATGCATAAAAAACCATAATGCTCAGAGAACTTTTCAGTTTTGAGGTCCGAGGTGCCCCGTGGTCCAATTTTGGTGCCGGTGGAGCATTTTCGGCCATTTTTGCAATTTTCGTGCGAAAATAAGACTTTTGGGTTTTGGTGCCCCGAGATCCCTGGTGCATTCTTATACATAAAAAACCATAATGCTCAGAGCACTTTTAGGTTTTGAGGTCCGGGGTGTCCCATGGTCGAATTTTGGTTCCCGTCGTGCATTTTCGGCCCGTTGTGCAATTTTCGTGCGAAAATATGACTTTTTGGTTGTGGTGCCCCGTGATCCCTGGTGCATTCTTAAGCATAAAAAACCATCAAGCTCGCAGCACTTTTCAGTTTTGAGGTCCGACGTGCCCCGCTGTCCAATTATGGTGCCCTTGGTGCATTTTTGGCCCATCGTGCAATTTTCGTACGAAAATAAGACTTTTGGATTTTGGTACCCTGTGATCCTTGGTGCATTCTTATGCATAAAAAACCATAATGCTCAGAGAACTTTTCAGTTTTGAGGTCCGAGGTGCCCCGTGGTCCAATTTCGGTGCCGGTGGTGCATTTTCGACAATTTGTGCCATTTTCATGCGAAAATAAGACTTTTGGGTTTTGGTGCCCCGTGATCCCTGGCACATTCTTATGCATAAAAAACAATAATGCTCGGAACTCTTTTCAGTTTTGAGGTCCGCGGTGCCCCGTTGTCCAATTTTGGTGTCGGTGGTGCATTTTCTACCATTTGTGCAATTCTCATGCGAAAATAAAACTTTTGGGTTTTTGTGCCCTGTGATCCCTGGTGCATGGTTATGCATAAAAAACCATAATGCTGAGAGCGCTTATCAGTTTTGAGGTCCGACGTGTCCCGCGCTCCAATTTTGGTGCCCGTGGTACATTTTCGACCCATTATGCAATTTTCGTGCGAAAATAAGACTTTTGGGTTTTCGTGCCCTATGATCCCTGGTGCATTCTTACGCATAAAAAATAATAATGCTCAGAGGACTTTTAGGTATTGAGGTCCGAGGTGCCCCTTGGTCAAATTTTGGTGCCCGTGGTTCAATTTCGGCCCATTGTGCAATTTTCGTGTGAAAATAACACTTTTGGGTTTTGGTGCCAGGTGATCCCTGGTGCATTCTTATGCATAAAAAACCATAATGCTCAGAGAACTTTTCAGTTTTGAGGTCCGAGGTGCCCCGTGGTCCAATTTTGGTGCCGGTGGAGCATTTTCGGCCATTTTTGCAATTTTCGTGCGAAAATAAGACTTTTGGGTTTTGGTGCCCCGAGATCCCTGGTGCATTCTTATACATAAAAAACCATAATGCTCAGAGCACTTTTAGGTTTTGAGGTCCGGGGTGTCCCATGGTCGAATTTTGGTTCCCGTCGTGCATTTTCGGCCCGTTGTGCAATTTTCGTGCGAAAATATGACTTTTTGGTTGTGGTGCCCCGTGATCCCTGGTGCAT
Source organism: Pueraria montana var. lobata (assembly GCA_026413185.1). Classification (NCBI taxonomy): domain Eukaryota; kingdom Viridiplantae; phylum Streptophyta; class Magnoliopsida; order Fabales; family Fabaceae; genus Pueraria; species Pueraria montana. The sequence continues at coordinate 77,078,888 of CM048646.1, read as the reverse complement.
TCTTAAGCATAAAAAACCATCAAGCTCGCAGCACTTTTCAGTTTTGAGGTCCGACGTGCCCCGCTGTCCAATTATGGTGCCCTTGGTGCATTTTTGGCCCATCGTGCAATTTTCGTACGAAAATAAGACTTTTGGATTTTGGTACCCTGTGATCCTTGGTGCATTCTTATGCATAAAAAACCATAATGCTCAGAGAACTTTTCAGTTTTGAGGTCCGAGGTGCCCCGTGGTCCAATTTCGGTGCCGGTGGTGCATTTTCGACAATTTGTGCCATTTTCATGCGAAAATAAGACTTTTGGGTTTTGGTGCCCCGTGATCCCTGGCACATTCTTATGCATAAAAAACAATAATGCTCGGAACTCTTTTCAGTTTTGAGGTCCGCGGTGCCCCGTTGTCCAATTTTGGTGTCGGTGGTGCATTTTCTACCATTTGTGCAATTCTCATGCGAAAATAAAACTTTTGGGTTTTTGTGCCCTGTGATCCCTGGTGCATGGTTATGCATAAAAAACCATAATGCTGAGAGCGCTTATCAGTTTTGAGGTCCGACGTGTCCCGCGCTCCAATTTTGGTGCCCGTGGTACATTTTCGACCCATTATGCAATTTTCGTGCGAAAATAAGACTTTTGGGTTTTCGTGCCCTATGATCCCTGGTGCATTCTTACGCATAAAAAATAATAATGCTCAGAGGACTTTTAGGTATTGAGGTCCGAGGTGCCCCTTGGTCAAATTTTGGTGCCCGTGGTTCAATTTCGGCCCATTGTGCAATTTTCGTGTGAAAATAACACTTTTGGGTTTTGGTGCCAGGTGATCCCTGGTGCATTCTTATGCATAAAAAACCATAATGCTCAGAGAACTTTTCAGTTTTGAGGTCCGAGGTGCCCCGTGGTCCAATTTTGGTGCCGGTGGAGCATTTTCGGCCATTTTTGCAATTTTCGTGCGAAAATAAGACTTTTGGGTTTTGGTGCCCCGAGATCCCTGGTGCATTCTTATACATAAAAAACCATAATGCTCAGAGCACTTTTAGGTTTTGAGGTCCGGGGTGTCCCATGGTCGAATTTTGGTTCCCGTCGTGCATTTTCGGCCCGTTGTGCAATTTTCGTGCGAAAATATGACTTTTTGGTTGTGGTGCCCCGTGATCCCTGGTGCATTCTTAAGCATAAAAAACCATCAAGCTCGCAGCACTTTTCAGTTTTGAGGTCCGACGTGCCCCGCTGTCCAATTATGGTGCCCTTGGTGCATTTTTGGCCCATCGTGCAATTTTCGTACGAAAATAAGACTTTTGGATTTTGGTACCCTGTGATCCTTGGTGCATTCTTATGCATAAAAAACCATAATGCTCAGAGAACTTTTCAGTTTTGAGGTCCGAGGTGCCCCGTGGTCCAATTTCGGTGCCGGTGGTGCATTTTCGACAATTTGTGCCATTTTCATGCGAAAATAAGACTTTTGGGTTTTGGTGCCCCGTGATCCCTGGCACATTCTTATGCATAAAAAACAATAATGCTCGGAACTCTTTTCAGTTTTGAGGTCCGCGGTGCCCCGTTGTCCAATTTTGGTGTCGGTGGTGCATTTTCTACCATTTGTGCAATTCTCATGCGAAAATAAAACTTTTGGGTTTTTGTGCCCTGTGATCCCTGGTGCATGGTTATGCATAAAAAACCATAATGCTGAGAGCGCTTATCAGTTTTGAGGTCCGACGTGTCCCGCGCTCCAATTTTGGTGCCCGTGGTACATTTTCGACCCATTATGCAATTTTCGTGCGAAAATAAGACTTTTGGGTTTTCGTGCCCTATGATCCCTGGTGCATTCTTACGCATAAAAAATAATAATGCTCAG